>JAUYWH010000025.1:21244672-21258311 GCA_034779795.1 Ctenopoma multispine
ATCTATCTATCTATCTATCTATCTATCTATCTATCTATCTATCTATCTATCTATCTATCTATCTATCTATCTAGTCATTAATGAATTATAAGTAACATTAAGTGAGCACACACTAAATAGTTTTTGACCAAAAAAGTAAAAGTCATGCTTAACTAAACAAGACAAGATTTCTAAATTCATTGCTGCTTCTGTCTCACCAAGTGCCTGAGTTGGCGACAGTGTGTGGTTTTGTGTAGCTACTGGTATGACAATGAAATACAACCTGGGAAGTAAATTTTGAGGAACAGATTTATTTGCAGTATGAACTGTTTCATCTTTAGTAGTGCTAATGTTGAGGTACCAAAGTACTTACTTCTGCATATTGTAGGATGTACTGTACATTATTTCTGTTTAAATTTAATCCCACTTGTTTTCAGGAAGAAGTAAAAGCAGTGTGGGTATGTAGGAACACTTGTTTCTTTCTACAATGTGACAAAGTGAATACAGAAAATTGTGACCTTTGACCTGTTGCCTTAAGCTTTAAAGAACATAGATATTCAAAACATGCTCAATACAAGTATCTAGCCACAGGCCAATAGCAACAAGTGCTGTGAATTAGAAGCGAAGGGGTCTGCTGCAAATGCCATCGCAATGTACAAGTCCCAACCCGCCTCTACACATAGCAGAGTTTCAGCTTTACTTTGAATATTTTTCAGCTTCAAATCTCTTATAAAGCCTGCATGCAGAACATCTAAAGCAAGCATGGTGTGCATGACTGTTTGATCCTTCCTAAAGGATAAAAAGGTTGTTTGGGTTTTCTTGTGAAACAAGAAGAAGAACACAGAAGGTGTCATCACAAAGTCTGTTGTTAGGGGACATGGACCAGTATCATGATGCTGCCCTGACAAAGAATGCATTAGTGAAGCCTGTTAATGGATCAACGATTCCACCTCTTTTCTCTTACATCAGTGAGAGGTTACACTTTGGGTTTTGTAATTGTTTTCCTTTCATATCAAATGAAAAAGCAAGCAAAATGATGTGCAGCATCCCGGCAGCAATATTAAAAGACTTTTCCCATTTACCATAAGCCCAGGAGACTGGAAGGATTTGGAGTTCATTGTCAGATCTTATGCATAATTAAGCAAATCCCCCAACCAACCCCCCACCTCCCCCCCCCCGGCCACACGCCCAACTTGCCAGAGGGATTTTTATGTAGCTCTGCCTCTCAGACAGTAGGTGCTAGTAGCAGCACGTACAGCCCTATATTAGCCCAAAATCTAGCACCCGTTATCACGAGCTATTGCACACTTACTCTTGCAAAACATTATTTGGCTTCCTTCATTTCCATATTTCCTGCTAGCTGTTAAAGCTCACACTGTACACGCTTCAACCCACAAGCCACTTCCATATCTTGCTTATGCTGCCTGTTGGGAGCAGACAAAACATGGCTTTGTTGCAAACTGAGCGTGAAGAAAGACCTGAGACTCTCTTAACGTTCTGTTTCATGTTGACTTGGTTCTGTCTTCCCTTGTTGGGATTTTTCAGTCAGCTAGTCTGGGTACAATGTCTAGCTCTGAGTATTAGGACACTGTTGGCCAAAGAAAATTCTTTTTGCTTTGTATATTTAAAATGTGACTAAAATGGGTCTCTTTCATTTGTTCCCCCACATCAGATGTTATATGCCCTGCTGCTGTCTTTCATATTCAGGATCAGCATTACTGGGGAGTGGTCTGTCCACATAATGTGTTATATAAGCATCATGTGAGTTATCTCGTCAAGGTGACGTCCTTTAAGTGAAAGTGCCATGATTGTGACTCGAAGAAGGCTTTTACACAGGCCCGAAGACTGACGTTGAGAGATGTGGCATCTCTGCAGCCCTCTGCCCCTCAAATGGCTTATTAACCATGCACCCACCAGTCTGCTGGGCGGAAACACAAAACACACAAAGAGCCAACTCCCCCAGCCACCCGTCATCTTTGTGCTCTTTTTTTACATGTGCTCGGATGCAACCCCCTTCTATGCAGACATGCCCTGGAGAGAGAGATATCGACTGTCAGGCCCTGTTGACCCCCCTCTTTGCTTCCTCGCCCTCCTTCCACGCTTTTCCTATTTATGGTGCCAAGCAAAAATGAACCCCCCATGTTATGTTCCCCCTCCCCTTCCTTGCTCCCCTCCTCTTTGGATTTTGCTTGTGTCTGTTTTAATATTTATTTCTCAGCTACATCAGTGCTTTTCTGGCTGAGCTTGCAAGTGTACTGTACATCCACAGGCTTCTCATGAACTGACTGAAAACACACCATTAAGCCATCGTCTCCTGACTCTGCTTCCCCTCCACTTGCAGAGGAACATACAACCTGAGCAAACATCCAAAATGACTGACAAGAACCAGTGACAGCTTCACTAATTTCCCTTGTGTGGTTGGCGGACTGCGCTCTTCTTTGTGCAACACATTTTCCACCATATGTCAGTGTATCATTGTGACTGCGAGCATGGCTGCTAGCCTGTGGATTGTTCCTCGGTTCTGTTCTTATTTATTAGATTATATTGCTCGTGAATGAGACTGGACTCATGAACAGTTTTAGATCCAGCAGGGGGATGTCAGCAGAGGGTTGGATAGCCTGACTCCCCCACATCCATTCTGGCCCTCATCTGCTTATCAGGCTCCCAAGCCACCCCACCTTAGTGTTTTTTTGTAAATTAGCATTTCCTAGCGGACCCCCTGTGGCTATAGCTGGTCATGATAGCATGGCCTTGAGTCCCTAAATTATCCTTGGCTTAGTTTAATGATTTCACTCTACTAAGCTGTGATTAGAGCTACTTCATGGGCCTGAGTAGGTGGGGAAGCTAAACAGATGAAGAGAAATACCACATCAATCCCAATCTACCTTCTTGACAGTGGCGTACTGGTCTCATCAGGACTTAGTAGACTTTAATTTAAAAAAGGGTGGCACATTTAGAAGTCGAGTTAAAAGGTGTTAAACTCAAATTTTAAAACCTTTTCTACTATAATAAACTGAATGTTTATTGTGTTTATATATAAGCTTAATAAAGTGTTTGTTCAGTGTTAGAAATGTAAATTCAAAAGTCAGTGCATTCAGTTACAATGATAAGACAAGTGTCTAGCCCTTTCTGACCCTGGTAGGTGGGGCACCAGGGTTGGTCAGTCAGATTTTGGGCGTGGCCTGTGCCCTCTGGCCCTTAAAAGCTATGTTATAACCGACTCTATCTTGAACTACTTAGTTACTCCATGTGTATCACACAGATGGATTCAAATAATGAGTCATAAACACTTAACACAATTTGATTATTTTTCAGTTATAGCTGCACTAATATTATTCACCATAAGTTAATTAAAGGACTGTGTAATTTGAGCAGAGTCAAAAAAACTCTTCCAGAGGGAGGAGGAAACTATTGACAACAGACATCTTGTTCTTCTGCCCCGAAAAGCAACAAATCAATTAATTCTGATTTGTTCCACTTAGGGTTATTAAAGGTTAAGGTTAAGTTTCTTTTGATCAAATGAACAATTGAGCACTACTACAAAGATAAATAGCCCATTAGTTTTTGTTTCCCACGTAATGATTAAAGTGACATAAATGTGAATAGATTTTGGTGGGAACAAATAAACAAAGTCATCCCTTAATGATCAGTAAGATTGAAACCAAAGAATGACTATGACACCACAAAATGCTGCAGCGTTTCTCTGTTTGCATCTGTGTCTGACACATGTGCACGCAGGCATGTGTGACATGTCTGCTTTGTGTGTATGTGTGTATATTTGGCTGGATCTTATATCTGTGTTTGAAACCAAAGAGCTGCAGCTGTTCTGCAAGAAGTCTGACTTCACGCGCTCTACACTCTACGTGACACTGTGTCTCCGTGGGTTTAGAGCGGTGATCTCCAATCTCTCTTTGCTTTCTGCATCTGGCCTCGAGAATCTTTCTAGAGGAATGTATTCTAGGAAAATCACAAAGAAATCAAGTCTGTTTGAAGCAAAGTGATGATGTTATTATCTCTTACAGTGCCATGAAATGGAAGTTTAATTGAGTGTTTTCTTGATCTGTCGTCTTACAGGCTTTTTTTCTCTTTCCTTGAATTCATCACAGGCCTGGGCCATGGGGGGATCCAAGAGTAAGCCCAAGGATGAAGGCAAGCGAACCCGCAGCCACGAAGGAAACCTCAACTCTGGAGGAGGAGCTGGCAGCCATCACCTTAACTCCAATCAACAGTCTTTAACACCCAACCGCAGCCCTGCTATGGACAGTGGTCTCATCGGCGGTCAGTCAGTGGGCAATAACGCAGAACTGACTCTGTTTGGAGGTGTCGACTGTAATAATGTCCCCTCTTCTAACATAGTCACTCTAGCAGGTAAGAACCCCAGCTTAATAGCACTCAGTTTTACGTTTAGTGTTGTATTGTGCAGGTAGTTTTAACTGTATGTACAATATTCTCATTCAACCAGGAGGAGTAACGACCTTTGTGGCCCTGTACGACTACGAGTCTCGAACAGCCTCAGATCTGTCTTTCAGGAAGGGCGAACGCCTCCAGATCGTCAACAACACGTAAGAAGGATACAGAAAACATCCACACGCCCCTTTATCTCTGTCATCGCTCTCACATTTATAAACCAGAAAAGTTAAGAATGGTGTAGCAAGGCTTTATGAAGAATGACTGCACATATACATGTTTGTATGTCACGATTTGTTTGACTGGCTGCTCTGCACCTCCAAATGCATGTCACCTGTCATCTCTGTGAAACCTCCTGTAACCATAGGAACGAGTTTCCCTCAGCAGAGTTTTTTTTTTTGTGCCGATTGACACATTTCTGCACAAATGTTTATTTCATTCAGACAAGTGTGACTGACAATGATTACATCTCGTTGCTTTCGTGGCGACATGTAATTCACGAGATGTAGATGCATCGTGAGACCTAGTTACTCGTGCTTGTTTTTAAAATATGGGCTTAAAGTATGAATCAATAGAGGTGCAGTGAACCGTATATTGTTGTGCAGCACCGCCAGTGTAGCTTGGCCACCAGTGAACTGCTGACCTAGAAGGAAGGACAATGGTGGATTATTGTTGCATCTGGCCCCTTAAGCCAAAGATCTTGATCATTATTGGGTCAAGTACATCCAAAAGCCATGAGATCAGTTACAGGTTACCACAAAGACAGACAGGTCCAGTTTAATATGTATAATAGACTCCTATCATCTGTAAGGATAATATTGAGTATAGCAGTTTTAAAACTGACGTCCACATCCGCCTGTTGCAGATATTCCACCTCTTTAACTTCAGAATCATTCGTGCTGTGTTCAGGGACAGTACAGAGTCTGGGTTACCACTGTTGTGAGGTGTTCAGGGACGGTACAGAGTACAGGTCATCTATGTTTTCAGATCATGCCTTTCTCTAACAGTGACTGTGCCTCCCTCAACTTCAAGTTATGTAATTGTTTAGATATACTAGATTCAAAAATATGCACTACTATATTGTTGGTTTTATGAGTCTGTGCTGTGTTATCTGCTTTTTCTTCCACTGCTTATAATGTGCTCTCTCCTTAACCACTTTCTTTTTCGCTATTTCTATTCTCTCTTCCATTTCTCTATCACAAACCATCACATTTTTTCTAGGAGGAAAGTGAACTGCAGGTTTGTGAAGCTCCTCTGGAAACTTATTTGAATGTGCTTGTGTGCTTGTATCACCTGAAGCAAATACGTTCACACTGTATCACTGCTCCACTAGAAAGGCCCAAACCAAATAACTCTGCCCGGGCCCCACGGTCTTATCAAGTCAAGTGAAGATGGTGCGAAGCCTTGCAGCACTATAATCAATTCAGGGGAACTGGAGGCCCTTTGTGAAAACAAATTATAAGTTTACTTTGACTTTTCTAAGCAAGTCTAGTGCTGCAAAGATACAGCAGCTCACTCCCTTAAAGTGTAGGATACAAGCACCATCCCTCCCTCTTGTCATACCCACATCAATGCATGTTTGTATATAATTACATAACTTCCAAGTATTATTTTTTAAGTAGAGACACTTGGGCTTGGGATTTATCAGGCTTTTCCAGGAACCAAGACCTCAATTACTGTAGGAACTACTTAATGTGAATTATTGCCATGTACAAAAACACAAATGTTAGGGCTAAATCACTTTATCTACACTGTGAGACGCTTGATAAACCCCAGCCCCTAAAGTCATAAAGTAATAACGATGTTTTACTTGTTTGGGAAGTGTGATGAGCTTCTGCAAAGCTGTGTCATTGTTTCGTCGTTGCAGAGAAGGGGACTGGTGGCTGGCGCGCTCCCTGACCACTGGAGAGAGCGGTTATATCCCCAGCAATTACGTGGCTCCATCTGACTCCATCCAGGCCGAAGAGTAAACTCCTTCATTTTTTTTTATTCTTGCTCTTTCTCTTGTATCTGTTTTTCACCATGATGGAGTTAAAACTCAAACGTTTGATTCTTAAAAAATTATTTTTTGTTTTTGTTTCTGGGAATTTGAGATTTCTTTTTAAAGGACAGTTTGATGTTTTCATCTCTTCGTAAATATGAATCTACAGCCAGTTAGCTTAGCTTAGCATAAAGACTGGGAACAGGGGGAAATGATGCACTCTGTCCAAAAGTAACCAAATCAGTCTCTAAAACAGTGTAAAAATCATCCGTGTATTTAGGCAAACTGTCCAGATTACAACATTCCCCCCAATTCAGTCCTGTGTAAGTTCTTGAGTTCTGCATTGTCCAAAACAATTGGGCATATAAAACAACCCAGTTATTCTACATTAATCTGGATTTTAGGGTTTATAAAGAATGCACACAAGCATTCTTTTCCAGTTATGCCTCTTGGCTCCCTGCATACATTAATAGGGATGAACTAATGGAGTTTGGCCATTACACTAAAATGACTTCCCAGCTCGACACCGTTCCTGGAGGCCTGGTGCCGGACTATTTCCAGTAACTTCCCGGAGTGTCAGCTTGTTGACTGACAATGACGACACCGTTTGCAGTAACTGTCGAGCTGATTTTATTGGACAGAACCAAGCTAGCCCTGTCTTTCTAGTTTTTATGCTAAACTAAGTCAACTGACTGCTCGCTGTGGCGTCATATTTACTGTAGAGTCATGAGAATATCAATCTAATTAAGTAAATCTAAGGAAGTAAATAATCTAGTTCCCAAATTTAGGAATTATTCCTTTAACTGACTGTAGTATTTACTGCTTTCTGCTTCTGGCGGACATGCACTGCTCATCTTTACACGCTAACCCGCTTGCTTATAAAACCAAGTCACTAACCTATTGTAACAACTTCATTTCTCCATTCTTGCTTCTTGCTCCACCAGTAATCTCAGACTGACTGTAGAGTCCAGGTAAGCAGCTGTTATTCTGCATGCATTCATATGCATTAGTATGGATTGCATCTGGCATGGCTCATGCAAAGCCCAGAGTTTCGGTTTCTGTAACTACAAGTGATAAACTCAGCTCGTGCTTTGTCATGACTTCTCTTGCACCCACATAAATCTTCTCCCCCTCACCATCCTGCTCTCACGTGTGCCTGTGTTTTCTTGCTCAACATCACCAGGTGGTACTTTGGCAGAATCACACGCCGCGACTCAGAGAGGCTGCTGCTAAGTTTAGATAACAGGAGAGGGACTTTCCTTGTGAGAGAGAGTGAGACCACCAAAGGTAAGCGTGCAGACCCTCGGACAGAGAAGCAAAGTCATTGCTGAGTTTGTCTCCCTAGCTGATCAACAAAGCTCTGTATCTAATGAGTCCAAAACAATGTGTACAAAGTCTTGATTTTTTCTCATATCACAAATGAAGTTTAATTTAGTCAACTTGATGTAGGGTTAGGTCGTTGCTAGTGTTTTGTCATAGACAATTCAATCACTGATTCTGATTGGAAAGTATCATACTGACATTAAACAGAACTATTTTTAAAGGAGGGTTCTGACATTTGACATCTTCATACGGTAGCCTATGACACGTCTTCCTCAAAATGCACCAAGGAGAAGACATGAGGCCCCGCTGTTCACCGTGCATGCTGCTGTGCCGTGTGGCAGCGTGGGTGCAGAAGAGAGACAAATCAGACAGATGGGGAAAAGGTTGGACGTGACACCCGTGGGACTCAGTCTGGAGATAGTTCTGATAGGCTGGCAGCTGCTCTACTGCAGCAAACGCAGTCCCTATGGGATCAGCTGGCTCTCTGGGTTTGGGTGTGATGTGATGTGCGCACACGTGTTCAGTACAGGATTCCTGTTTTGGGATATTTAGGGGACGAGGGAGGAATCGATAGAAAGTGAGTAGACAGGTGAGTTGGAGGGGGGGGGGTGTTACTAGGGTGGGTGAGCCAGAAAGAATTAGGTCAATGCGGAGCTGAGGATGATGGCTGTACAGCCACAGGCCATATCGCCCAGTTCAAACACGAAGAGGAGCAGCAGGCATGCTTTGAGCAGCCCTGTGATTCCGACTGTTTTCACTGCACTCATGCTGCCCTCTGGTGGAGCAATGAGCACATTACCATCAAATTTCTTGTCATTGTGGTACATTCTTTCATATTCATGCTGTGTCATATTTTGCTGTCACGCTTTTCCAGGTGCCTACTGTCTGTCTGTGTTGGACTACGACAACACCAAAGGGCTGAATGTGAAACACTACAAGATTAGGAAGCTGGACAGCGGCGGCTTCTACATCACATCTCGCACGCAGTTCAGCGCCCTGCAGCAGCTCGTCAATCACTACCGCAGTGAGTTCACCACACGTGAAAACCGCTTCTTCTAATTTTCTTTGCAAAGAGATGTCCCAAGAATATTTAGTACTATGACCTGAGCTGTACCACTGACCACGCTCGCTGTCTTTCCACTTCAGAGCACGCTGACGGACTGTGTCACACTCTAACTGACATTTGTCCCGTGCTGAAGCCTCAGACTCAGGGTTTAGCCAAGGATGCCTGGGAAATTCCCAGAGATTCCCTCCGTCTTGACCTCAAGCTTGGACAAGGCTGCTTTGGAGAGGTCTGGATGGGTAAGATTCGTTTTCATCTATGTCTTTAACTAAATCATTTGTCCAATCATAAAAAACTGTTTTATTTTGTCTTCTGCGGTTAAAACTTTTAAGGTGCTCTTGTTGCTCACTTTTACACCTCCTTATTCTTAAAAATCTGTGCTTAATTCCAACCACTTGGCCCCATTTATCAGGAACATGGAACGGTACAACGCGAGTGGCAATTAAGACCCTAAAGCCCGGCACCATGTCCCCTGAGGCCTTCCTCCAGGAAGCTCAGGTCATGAAGAAACTGAGACACGAGAAGCTGGTGCAGCTTTACGCTGTGGTGTCTGAGGAACCGATCTACATCGTCACCGAGTACATGGGGCAAGGTCAGTTTTACTCAAGCTCAACTCAGGTTACAAATAATTTTCTTTATATTTTTTTTTTAAATCAGGGAATAAACAGTGAATAAAATCTGAATTATTCAAATGTGACAAATATAGTTCCCACGGTAAACCTAACCTGCAGCGTGTGTCCTTGCTAACAGGGAGCTTGCTGGATTTCCTAAAAGGTGACATGGGCAAGATGCTTCGCCTCCCACAGCTAGTGGACATGGCCTCACAGGTTGGCAAAAAACAATAACTTGCTAATGTAAATCTCAAATCCATTCAGCAATGTTACGTCACAAAACCTTACGTCTTTCTTCTCAGATTGCTTCAGGGATGGCCTATGTGGAGAGGATGAACTATGTGCACAGAGACCTCAGAGCTGCTAACATCCTGGTGGGAGATAACCTGGTTTGCAAAGTGGCTGATTTTGGTCTGGCTCGCCTCATTGAGGATAACGAATACACAGCCAGGCAAGGTAAGACCACAAAACGGCACAAGTTAGCTTCTAGCATTTTTGTTTTTGCAGTTTTGCAGTGGAGCACAGGGGTTGCCCACCTTCTTAGCTTGTGACGTCTTAGAGCAGAGGTAGCAAGTCCTGGTCCTCAAGGACCACCGTCCTGCTTGTTTTCTAACTATGTCTGAAGACATCATTTTAACCTGCATATGACCCCTTCCTGTTTCAGGAGCCAAGTTTCCCATTAAGTGGACAGCACCCGAAGCTGCTCTGTACGGCCGCTTCACCATCAAATCTGACGTCTGGTCATTTGGGATCCTGCTGACTGAACTGGCCACTAAAGGCAGAGTGCCCTATCCAGGCAAGGATCTTTGTTTTTCAGGCCTTGTGTCAGTCTGACAAATTAAAGGATGGGTTCACAATTTTCAGGTGCTGACGTCATGTTCCACTAATCCGCCAGTACGACCATGACCAGGAGCCTAAGAGTCACAAACAGTTATGATTCAAACTGATTGTTAATCGATTCCCAGCATCATATCTTTCTTTTTCCCCTTCCAGGTATGGTGAACCGGGAGGTGTTAGACCAGGTGGAGCGTGGCTACAGGATGCCATGCCCAGCGGACTGCCCAGAATCCCTGCACGAGCTGATGTTGACCTGCTGGAGAAAAGAGCCTGAGGAGAGGCCCACCTTTGAGTACCTGCAGGGCTTCCTGGAGGATTACTTCACCTCCACGGAGCCTCAGTACCAGCCAGGAGATAACCTGTAGATGGGCTGAATGAGGATATGTGCACGCATTATGCATGTCCAAAACTGAGCATGTGGATCTGCTTTATTGAGAGCATGGTGTGTGTGTTTGTATGTATGCATGAGGGGTGTGTATGTATAGTATAGCTGGGCAGAAAGCCGACACCTATCCGGGAACAATCAGTAACTCTCCGGCATCAGATGAGCAACAGTGGGAGATCAAACCCCTCAGCAACACTCAGTTCCTGCCTCATCCTGAAGTCATTGTCACTCAGCTGTGAGGGACTAAACTGTGGTATTACTCAGTTCAATGCAATGCTTTGTTTGTCAGTCCAACCAGCACGCTATACAACCAAGCAGGTTTTTCTGCCTTCTTTGTGTTTGGACGGTGTTTTTAGAATATACATTCCCCAGGCACTCTTCCTGTAATATGTCACCTGACTGGTCTCGTAATTTGGAATCTCCCGTCGATTTTTACTACGTTTGTCTGTTGAATACCATTTCAAACATGCTCAGACTCAGAGTCTTCCAGTTGCCACTTGAGAAGCAGCTATTTGAAATGTACAATGATTTTTGCCAGGATGGTGTGAATGTTAAATTGTTTTATTTTTTTTATTAAACCTGGATCAACTGGAAATTGTTCACTCTATAGCCACGCTTCCCTTATGCAACAACAGGCCAGTTTCCCCAGCTGCTGTGAGAGTTAGCTTGACACTAACACCCCTGATTCCCAACAAATTGGTTTATCGCTGTGACCGGCGTACAGTACTGTACAGCTCAACACAAAGAAGAGTAGAGTAGAATTTGAATCTCTATTTTCTAATTGTGACTTTTCTTACAAGCAAATGGCTACTGATCACCGACGGTCATCTCAGGATGGTAGAAGAGTCGAGCTGTGCTGCAAGGATTTTTGTGCCAATGAAAATCTTTTTTTGTACTCTCTTCTTACTGTGTGAAAGTGTATTTTACTACTCTGAACTTTTCTTACAATTACGTTTGTGTTGCGTTCGCTGAGCATATGTTGTTTGTTTCAACAACCTCCTGCACCCTGGGTACAGTACCAACTGGCTCACCAGCAGTTTCAAGGTGTCAGTTTTTTTCCTAAGCATTCAAATAAAAAAATCAGGTGAACCCCCTTTCTGTTCTGACATTTTTCTGATCAGCCTAAGCACTTCATTTCGTAGTGTATCTTTGAGCCCACTGGAGATATTGTCTTCTTATGGTAATGGGTGCTCCAGCCTGTAGGGGGCAGACCAGAAACCTTTCCCATAAGCAGCATATACAGCAAAGAAATTGGCATCTTGAAACGTACTTGTAAATATCCTTAATGCTAATATGTTTTGTGTATATCATCTTTATAATTTATTCCTTTTAAATTAACCCAACTGTTTATTTTGCTGTCATTGTCCAGACTTTAATGTTGATGGTACTTTAAGGGTACGTCTGACAGTAATGTTATCAAATGAATATATATTATAGGCCTATAAACACTTTTACATTACATTCTTTTGTGCACGTATTTCTGTGAAACTTATCTTGGTTGTACATTTTCAATATGACTGACAGAAGCGGAGAACTCGCTCTATATTCCCAGTGTGATTTTGTTTTGTTTTTTTACATCAACAGTTCTGTCTTGGATGCTGATCATCTACCAGCAGTACTCCTCCCATTATTAATACAATCAAAGACACAAATGTTTACATGGTGATGATCTTCAAATCATGTTTGCACTGCTACATGAACAGGTAGTCAAGAGTCATCCTCTCCTAATGTTTTTCTGAGCACACCCGACCAATATGAAACGTGTGCTGCCACCCCCTGTACGTCCATCATCATACAACGCTATGTTCTGCCTCTCCACCTTGGGTTTTGTTAAGCACTACTGACTATGATTAAATAACTCCACCCAGAAGAGGACATGACTGCCACGAGTGGAAGAAGCTTAATATCTGTGTAGCATCTACTGTGTCCTGTGGACATGGGTTAAGCCACAGTGAATGCATTGATCTGCATTGGTGTCTGGTATCACCCTCTTCTTTCCCTGGCTTGTGCAAGTGAATTTTATTGAGCAAAAATGTGGAGAAAGTGCACGTAAAGGGTTATATCTTCTTTATGCGACCCTGCTTGCGGACCAAGGACATTTCCTGTGTGGTTCTGTGTGTCACCTATTTGACTATGCAGATATTTTTCTGTAGTATTCCTAAAATATAGGCCACTTTATTAGTTACATGTGTAAAATCTAATACAGCAGCTCAAGGCTGTAATTTCCCATTTTTTGGCTGAAGCTGTGAAAGAGGTGATAATTATATGTTTATTACTGAGATCATAGTAGGTGGTGGAGTTGTACTGGAGTGCATCATATTGTACAGGTCTATCTATTAAAATGGCCAATTTAATACACACACACACTTTTCTACTGTATTCAGTGGGACTTTTAAATAGCTTTGTTAAATCCTACAGAATATTGTTCAAATTTGAATAAAATTTGTATATTACCAACTGTATATCTTTTTTATTCTATCCTGATTACTGAGGGGATGAATGGTGGTTTATGTAATCTGGAACCAGTCACCGCGTTGTTTGAAGTCATAATCAGCACTTCACACATTTTACTTTTATGCCTCTGTGAGGGTGAGATTTTTAGCAGGTGTTTGTATTATCAATATTATGAACAAACTCATAACAATAGCTTATCTTATCTCTTATAATAAGCTAAATGTTGGCCCTGTGTTTGTCAGAGTTTAAAGGATAAGTCCACAAATTTGTATGTTTTAAAACAATAGTCAGGCGCCTGAGACAGTGAATATGAAATTCATAATGAAGAAGGTTAAAATCCATTTACACTTTCATTCAATGGGACTTGCAAGTTACACACACAATGAACAACTCTGGGTTCAAAGGAAGAGGATTAGGGTCACTGTTCTATTCATTTATCCTACCCCTCAAAACGTCCTACCTTGGTGTACTGTGCACAGCTTTGATGGTGACGGTTGGGGTCGGGGGTTAGGGGTTAAGAAGTTTTAGATTAGATTAGATTAGATTAGATTCAACTTTATTGTCATTACACATGTACAAGTACAGGGCAACGAAATGCA
>JAUYWH010000025.1:21258411-21288371 GCA_034779795.1 Ctenopoma multispine
AATGTGTCTGTCTAGTAGATATATACAATTACAAGTGGGTATGAACAGTGTGGTGCAATGAGTATGTGCAAAATAAGTAATAATAAATATTACAGGATTAAATGTGCATGATTAAGTAGTGCAGTGGTTATCAGGAGTGTATGGGGGGGGGGGTAGAGGAGTTCAGCAAGGAGGCAGCTCTGGGGAAAAAAAAGCTGTTCCTAAGTCTGCTATTATAATCTATCCAAATGTCCTAATTCTGTAATTTAAAAAGGTAGGGCAATCTGAAAACATAGGTCAGGCTAGTGACTGCTGTACTACCTGCAGAATAGGACATCTCCACAAGGTAGGATAAATAGGCAGAACATCACCAGAAGATATTATTCTATTTTTTAATATTTATATTCTGAGTTTAACATATACTTCTTGATTACTGAAAGGGTAAATTAATTCTGAGGTTAGATTTATGAGAAAATGATTTATTAATTATTATTTATGGTGGCCCAAATGATCTTCCGTAGAATTCAGTGTCTTGTTCATTTCAACATATGGTTAAGAAGAAACGGGAATCGAACCACTGACCCTGAATATTTCCAGTTTGACCACACTGTCAGACTTAAAGGCTATAGAATAAATAAAGTAAAATATATTCCTCTTATATTAGTTCGTTTATTGAGACGTAAGGTAATGTACTCCTCGGTGAGTGTAGGCAGCATCATGTCTTCAGGACGTCCGCGTCACCTCAAACATCTCCCCGCTGTGCACGTGGACGCACTGTGGGAACCAGCTCGTCACGTGCGCCGGCTGCTCGCGCTTTGTTTGCAGGTGGACCAGAAAGCCCCGGAAGAGGCTCGTGCAGTATGGCAACGAGGAGCGCAGGTGAGCGCGGGACACCGGAGCTCAGTGTTTACCTGCCAACAGTGACTCGACACCCGGGGACGCGGTCTGGAGGATAGCCGCTCCCAGCACAGCGAAGTCGGTAATGTAACTTCGAGACGCACGTCACGACTCGACACTGCTTCATATTTGAGTAGTTAGGAAAGATTTAGTGAGAGGTTAGACCCTCTTTGTGTTCACTGTGCGTCGAGACTCTTTTCTTACTTTATGCTGTGCGTTTGAAAGTTTGTCGATGAGTAAGCTAATAATGTGCCGCTCTCTGGAGCTATTCAGTGTAGTTTACCTCTTTTAGTTTCCTCCCATTGTAAGAAAAAAAGCAGGAATAAATGACCTGTTTTTATAACGGTGCTGTGTGGTTTGTTGTGTTAAAATCAGTTTTCTGTTTATGTTGAATCTGCTGTGCCACACCTCTCTCTCCGTTTATCAGCGTCCCGTGAGTGGGAGCGCTTAGCCGACGTTTTAAAGGGTTTGGTTTCATGTCGCAATAGCAGCTGTGGTCGTCTGATAAAGCCGGATAAGTTGAGGAAATGACAAGTCTATATCTTATTTCCTCTCGTCTCTCTATGCGTCTCACTCTGCCCCCTCTGTGTGTCCCCCCTGCAGCAGCTCCCAGGCTGGATGTCGGCTGGTGTGTGATGCCAGACAGACTGTGAAGAGCTTAATTAACCACACATGTAACAAGGTAGGTCAATCCAATCTGCTGGCTCTGAGGAAAATCAGGTCAATTCATTTGTAATCCTGACCGTTTCTGTGGGATGGCATTCCTGCTAGAAGCTGTGTCTTGGTTAGACTTACTTAACACCAGTCAGATGATGTGCCTGTGTATGCACGAGTCTGCCTTTGCCACAGATGACACTTCATCATTGGTAGGAAGTAACTAAGTACATTTACTGTATGAGTTATTGAGGTATTTGCACTTTACTTAATGACTACTACTAATACTTTAATACATTACACAGACATATGTTCTACTCAACTGTGAATAAATTGTGGTTAATTCTAATTAATCAAACTAAATCAAATACATTATAATGTATATGTTTAATGGAAGGTAATAGACTTTGATAATAGAGACTTAAGGGCTTGTTTTTTCATAATATTGCTAAAATTGCTCCTGCTACTTTTACTCAAGTATAAGATCTGACAACTTCTTCCACCACTTCATCACCACACTCAAGCTATATTTAGTAAAAAAGATGATATTAGTCAATGGGACGCTAGTGTGTGCTTTTGTTTCTTCTACTGCCACTGTGCACCTTTCAAGCTGTTTGAAACAGAAAATATAGCACAGGGTGAAACTAAAACAGCCTCTTTGACTAGAAGATGAAAGTGTCAAGATGATATTCTGAGTTATTTTTACTTTTGACAGGCTTGTCTGGTCTTCACAGGCTTCCTCATGCTTGTTAAATGTGTCTTCACTGGCTTTCTGGCTTAATTTCCAGCCTGTTTATATACGTCTATCTTTATGCAGAGGTGATATAAAGATGTCAGGAGGCTTATTAGTCTGGTATTGTCCATACTGCATTTAATAAATATGGTGGGACAGAGGGAAAACAGGATACAAACAGGAAGAAAAGAACAACTTTAAACTTAAGTGAATATCTACCAACCATCAGGGGTTAGCAAAAATGTGATGGAGGAATGTTGGAGAAATAGTTTCTGTGAGGTTCGCACTCACAAGCTGAGTCGTGTGCACACATGCCGCAGTTTTCTGTGGCTGTATAATGATAAATCTGCATGTCAGGTGTTGGGCAAAAGCTGCGGAAACGAGCGTCCTTAAGAACTAGATCAAAATGTCAAAATTCCTTCCTTCAGCCAATACTTGAGTATTGCATTTTGAGCCTGCTATGATACTTATAGTATAATACACTCATTATATAAAGATGTAAGAAGGTAACATAATAACTGTTCCTCAAAAATGTCAAGTTTTAAATGCCTCTGAATTCTCATTAGAAATAGAGGCTCCGTCAAAGCTGGATTATTTACACCTGAGCTACAGTTTACATTTCATCTTGAAGTTGGTTGTGTTTCCATGGAGGCACTGTATGTCAAACACAACACCAGAGTTGTTTGTCTGTGGATTTATAGCTGGTTGTAAGTTGTTTTAGTGATTAAAACCATATGCAACCATGTAAAAAACAGTTGCACAAACAGGAAGGGAAGGGAGTTCAACTAGTTTCTGTGTCATCATGGTGTTTTTTTTCAGTCAGTCTACAGAAAATCAGTGATAAGAAATGTGATGTAGAAATGTAGCTTAAATGCAGCTTCTGCCTTATTTGCATGCATGTACTATCAGAGTCAGGTACACACAAGTTGCATTGGTCTGTGACTAATTTTTAGATTGTGCTTCACACGTGGTGAGCAAAAGCACATTAGTTGTTGTGAGGTAAAAGTGGCTAGTAGGAGGTGGTGTAAGAGCTCTTGTTACAGGAAGTATCAAATACAATCGATATGTAAGTAGTAACGCACACGTTTTTCTTTGTTTTAGTTTTGGTAATTGTTGAAATCTTGAAAAAAGTCATGTCGTTATATATCATATAATATATACATTTCTTCTTCAGTTATTTTTAGTTGATGCAGGGAAAAAGTTTTGCTTCACTGTGTGTTCACATGCCATACGTCTTTGTTAAACTGTGTGTGTGTGCGTGCTGCAACTAAAAACAAGCACACGTCCCGAGGGTGTGTGTGTGTAAGAATGACACATCAGCTCTAGGTAGGCTGTTACTTGTGAGGCGACCATAAAAAGAAGATCTTAAAGAAACCCACAGAAACCACTGTGAGGAAATTAGTCATGACTCAGCTACCCAGGTGACAAGAAGTCGTTAAGTGACTAGCCACTGCACAGCAGGTAGGAGACTGGACCACCTCCATAAAAGAAAACAACAAGAGCAACAAGGACTTTGATCATTTACAACAGTCTCGTCATTTTCAGATAGGCAGCGCTCTTACCATGATATAACCTGTTCTTTTGCAGTTGACCGACAAAGCCAGTCAACAAAGAGATCAAGCCAGTGCAATCAACGTCCACTATGGAGAGCCAGGACCCCAGAAATCCTTCACATGCTACGTTTGACCTTTTTGTACAGGCCCAGAGTTGTAAGGATGTGAAGCATCTTTTCACTGAACTTTGCAGCCAACTTGAAATCAATCCTAAGGATTTTAGGAGCTTTTACTCCAAGTTAAAGGAGAGACTGAACTACTGGAAAGCCAAAGCCCTGTGGACAAAGCTGGACAAAAGGGCGTCTCATGTAGATTACCAGCAAGGAAAAGTCTGCACCAGAAACAAGGTAGTGCACTTATTTTTTCTTTTTATGTATTTGTAACGGATCTGGAAGGTAGAGTTTGACTTTTGACTGCTGCCGTGTTACTCAAAAATATTTGATACGATTCTTGCTATTTACCAGCTAATGGACTGAGCTGTGTCACCAGGCAGCAGCATCCCTGAACCAACATGATGGATGAATGTTAAAACTCACCCCTGTGTCTAAGTTATAACTTGACAGAGCAGTTTGCGGAACACTTGTCCCTTTAAATTAAACTTTCAGGTTTTTTGTATTATTTTTTGGCATTTTGCCCTATTGACAACAACAACATTGTGGAGAGGGAGACAGGAAACATGGGATGATAAAGGGGGAGGGTGCGACATACAGAAGTCCTAAGCGAGGATCGAACCAGGGGCGATGCAGTTATGTGCCATCACAACACATAACCAGCCATTCAGCTCCTTTCATGATTTTTTTGTTTGTGCATTTGTGTGATTGTGGAGACTCTTCTCGTCCTGCCATGATTTAAACTCTGTAAAATCTTAGAAAATTACACTGTAACCTTTCATGATTGAAAACGGGAGGGATTAAAACATTGTTGTACCCACGCCTGCTTTTCTCAGTGTCTCGTGCTGGGAGCTGGACCATGTGGGCTGAGGACGGCCATCGAACTGTCCCTGCTTGGGGCTCAGGTGGTGGTGTTGGAGAAGAGAGAGGAATTCTCTAGGAACAACGTCCTACATCTGTGGCCCTACACCATCTACGACCTCCGTGGGCTTGGAGCCAAGAAGTTTTACGGCAAATTCTGCACCGGCTCTCTGGATCACATAAGTGAGTGACTGATGATTATGCTGTGTGGACTGTCCTTTACTGTCAGCAACTCTTCCTGTTGGAGCTGAAGTGATGACTTTATCAGTTAGTTGAGTCACAGAAAATTCTAGTAGGATACGTATCAAATCGATTTTTAGGCCTTCACTTAAACACTTACTGAACTTGACTGAGTCTACAGTATTTTTTATATTACTGATTCTTAGTTTACGTCTATTATCAAGCGAAATTTGCCTCTCCCATCTGACATTTATTTTCTGTTTTATATCTGTATATTTGACTTAGACATTTAAGAATTTATTGCCTTTGTGTTTTGAACTGGGATCTGGGGCACCAGGCCTTTTCTTTGTGACACACACCATGTTTGGGGTTGTGTAGTCTGTAAACCTTAACACATATAAGAGTGAAGTTACTCCAAAAATGGACATAGACATGGTGGTTATTTGTAGGTTTAATTTTACTTCACAGCCATCATCAGACAAAGGTGACAAAGAAAGAAACATTTCTCAATGCACGAGTTTCCTCTGGCTCAGCTTCAAGTAGCAGGTCCAGTCTATCAGGTCTTTACAGTTTACAGTGCCAATCATATGATTTGATTCTTTGCAGGATGCCAGATGTTCATATATGGAATCCTAGTTTCCTTGTGAGTGTTCACTGAATCTGCAAATCAGACAGCACTCCGTTATATCAATATAATCAATGTTTCAACTAGGACACTTCATATAGTGTAGCAGTGATATAAAGCAGCACATTTTCTTTAACTACAATCAGTTCATGTTTCCCTCAGTATTTAAATTAGTTATCACTTTTACTAAGGTGCATTTTTAATTTCCACTTAAACAAATGTTGTATTATATATAATACAACTTTATTACAATGGTATTTTATGTTGTACTTCATTGTTTGGTTATACACCAGCCTGCACTCATGGTTGCCCACACAATATTAACAGATGTCCAAACAATTGACAGGTTAATCAGTAATGAAAGTAATCTTTAGTTACAGCCCTTGCACCCATTACCTTTCCTGTTGCATGACTGACTGCACGTCTGGTATCTTTGTTGTGTCCCACACCTTCCGGTTAAATATTCTTGTGTCATTTCAGGCATCCGTCAGCTCCAGTTGCTTCTGTTGAAAGTGTCGCTGCTTCTCGGGGTGGAAGTCCACACTGGAGTGGAGTTCCAGGGACTGATTGAGCCTTCAGGAGAAAACAGTACTTACATTTGTTAACCAGAATTCACCCTTCCCATTGGTTTTGCTCAGTATATAATAAGAATATTATAAAATCTGCTAAGGCACTGTGCACAAACAGTAAGCTTTTAATTTGACGTGTCTCTGACAGGTTGGATGGCCAAGCTGCATCCTGGGTCTCACCCTGCTGCAACCTTCCAGTTTGATGTCTTCATCTCTGCTGGAGGAGGCAGGTTTGTCCCTGATGGTGAGACAAATACAAACACACTTTCTTCTGTTCTATAGTGGGCACAGAGAGCAACAGTTAAGACATTTTGTAAGTCCTGGCTGAACCACAAAACACAAACGTCTTCTGACAGGTGAGCTCCATCAGCCTGGTTTCCTCTTCTTTATTTTATTTTATTGTTTCCAAATGTACAGGTTTTAAGCATAAGGAGCTGAGAGGGAAACTGGCTATCGGCATCACAGCCAACTTCATTAACAGAAATACGGCTGCTGAGGCCCATGTAGCAGAAATCAGCGGCGTTGCCCGCATATACAACCAGAAGTTCTTTCAACAGCTGCTCACAGAGACAGGTAAGAGTCCACCTATAGTCATGTTCGGCTGCATGAATGAAGACACTTTGATTTGTAGTGAAAAAGCTGCTCTATTTCAATGTACTGTTTAAAAACTGAACAATGAAAATCATTACCAGAATATGTTTCATACCTCTCTGGACTCAGCCCTCAAGGCATGAAATTAATGTTCACAGTGTCAGGCTGGGTTCAGAGTGAAGCGTGAATGGAGCAGCAGTGCTGCTAATCTGTGTTTAAATCCACAGTTAATTTCCTGTGACAGTATTGAGTGATGCAAACCACCCTTCCTCTCTGACCTTCTCTACACACACACACACACACTACATACATAAAAACTACATACACATTCTCTCTCTTTGTTCCCTTCACCCTAAACTTTACAGGAATTGTGAGTCATCTTTGTAGCCCTGATCGCACACACCCATTTCAATTACTTTTTCTTTCACTCTCACCGCCCTGGAGACAACGCAGAGAGAGCCTGCTACAAGTTCATATTAGGGGAAAATATCACTCTAAAGTGATCTGTGAAAATGTGACTAATTCTACCACCCTCCTACCACCAACCTCCTCTCACTCTCTCCCACCATGCTCTCTCTCCCCATTTTCCATTCCAGATATTGATTTGGAGAATATTGTCTACTACAAAGACGAAACCCACTACTTTGTTATGACTGCCAAGAAGAAGAGCCTGTTGAAGAAGGGGGTCATTAAACAGGTGAGAAAACATCCATTACCAAGATAAAGTGTTATTCTTATTGGCACCCACTACATCTTTGGCCAGTAAAGTAAAAGAAACAAAGCAGATGTGTGCAACAGTCATTCGGTTGCTGTCAATCATCTCCTCTGCATCTTGACACATTAGATAACACATGTCGCTTAGTATCAGAAAAGCCACCATGACTCATAACATCGCACCTCTCACTGTCTCTGCAGGACTACAGTGATGCAGAGCAGCTGCTGGCTCCTGCAAACGTGGATCGTGAGGCTTTGTGCCACTATGCCCATGATGCTGCCTACTTCTCCACAGGCGGCAAACTGCCAGACCTCCAGTTTGTCCAGAACCACGTCAGTCAGCCAGACGTAGCCATGTTCGACTTCACTTGCATGCACCGTGCTGAGAATGCTTCTATGGTCAGGGAGAGGAGAGGGAAGAAACTGTTGTTGGCTCTTGTTGGAGATTGTCTGGTGGAGGTTAGTTAACAGTTGTAACAATGTCAAGGTAAACTTTGTCAAAATACATTTAATCTAATAAAAATTTCCTCAATGTTTCTCTTCAATCATTTTTATTGCTGACAAACTGTCTCTGCAGTACAGTTTATTCCAACTTAACTGAATGCAAATATGTGATCTACTGTGTAATTACAGTTATTTTGAACAGTAAAAACTTTGATTTGTATTTTAAATTTGTATACAAAATATCAATATTTGGTGTTCCCCCACCCCTACTGCGCAGTGTAAACAGAAAACAGCAAAGGTGGGTTGTGTAGTAAAATGGGTTTAAGTGTTTGTCTCAAAGTCTGTGGTGTTGACTTTCATAACATCTTACTTACTCTGTGCCTGTTGTTCCACTGGGCCAGTGCTGAGAAACTCACATTGATTCACTGTGCTGAATGGTAGCAAGCGAGTGAGACTCCTTACATTTTACTAACTTCCTAGAGTGATTGTCTCATTGTATGAAATGCATTTGCCACCTTTCTCTCTGCAGCCTTTCTGGCCGCTGGGTACTGGAATTGCCCGTGGGTTTCTTGCTGCTTTTGATACAGCGTGGATGGTGAGAAGCTGGGGACTGGGGGTTTCGCATCTCAAGGTCTTGGCAGAACGGTGAGCAAGTTTCACAAAACAACACAATAGAAAGTAGTATCAGAGCAACATGGTGATGATTTTATGACGCAGCTGCTTCCTGTTTCTACACTCCTTGCTTTGTTTGTCACGATCAAGATCTTTTTTCTTTTTTTTTTAAACATCTTTCGTTTTCTCTTCACATAAACAGAGAAAGTATTTACCAGCTCTTGTCCCAGACCACACCAGAAAACACCAGCAAAAACTATGCTGCCTACAGCATCAACCCCAAAACACGGTATCAGAGTGTGAACCTCTCCTCCATCCACTCCAACCAGGTCAGGACTGTTATCCTGTATTTACTCAACAGAGATTGGTATCAGAGTCGTCTTATTGAAATAGGATGATCACAGTCTACAAGACATGATCTCATATGTAAAAGTAAAGCTGTGGTATCTAGATGGATCAGAGGATTTACAATAAATAACAGGCAATGCATTGATGGCACTGTATACTGTATGATTTACAGACCCTCCTGTGTTGATGAACTTATGTAAGGTTAATGTACTTAGTCTGTTCTATTTGTGATATTCACATCTGTCACTTATTTTAGGTGCAGCACCTGTATGATGTTGATAAACCCCATCCATCAAGCAAAAAACAGAAGGACAAGTTGTGTCACATGCGTCAAGGTCAGCTTGTGTTCACCCTTGCAGGCAGTCAGACCTGTGTAGTGGTTATTCCGGTTATTCTTTGGCTTTGCATAAGATCAAACTGTGTTGAGTAAAACAGAGGGCATTTTGTGCCCTACACTGACGCATCATAAAACAGTTAATTTACACTATATTTATGATGACAGAAGGCTGTTGAATGATTAAATGTATATGTTTGTTCTCTCAGATTCTGTCAGTGGTTTTGAAGGATTGTTGAAATGGTGCCAGAAAAACACAGCAGGTTATGAGAATGTGAATGTCACTGATTTTACCAAGTCGTGGAGGTCCGGGCTGGCTCTGTGTGCTCTCATCCACCACTTCAGACCTCAGCTCATGTGAGTCACTCTCTTGGTTTTAATCTGAAAATGGGGAGGTCCAAAGGAGTTTTTCACTGTTTCCACACAGAGACTAAATCTGTGCTGTAATTCCTCTAAAGTGACATGACCACCCTGGATGAGTCCAGTGCCATTCACAACAACCAACTGGCCTTCAGTATTCTGGAGAAGGACCTGGGCATCCCACCTGTCATGTCTCCTAACGACCTGGCCAACAGCTGCCAGATAGACAAGTTGTCCATGGTCCTCTACCTCACCCAGGTCCAAAATGCATTCACTGTGCCAGCAAAAGGTAAATGTCTAAGCATCTACTATTATCATGGGTTAACAGTACGACAATATATGTTAAATGCCAATAACCCTGTAGTATTCCACAGTAAATGTTTTCATTAATTATGTCACTTTAATGCTATTAATGATCTGATATATTTCTGAAGAAAGCCATCACCAACAGCATCATCAATCTTATGTAACTCGGTTGCTTAGACACTGCACAGCATTAGCATCAACTTAAAAGGGTCAGATATCCTCCTACCGAAATGTGTTGGGTGTTCAGAAGCGATAAAATCAGCGCTGTCTCTTTAAGAGCATGTTACCCAGAATTCACTGGGCTTAAGTGGCTAGTGCTGTCCTCAGAGCCAGCCTCTGCTGGTTGTGCTGCTCTCCTGCACTCATCCAGCCCAGCAGAGCCACAGTGTAGCGCTGGATTACTGGGGTCTAATGTGACTAGCGTCTCTTGAAGGGGGGGTCTATTCCAGCACTGAAGGAGGCTTTTCTCCCAGCTCTTTGTAGCAGAGATATTTGTACACTATCGTGTAGAGTTTGTGCATTGCAAATGTGAGCCCAGCGTTTGAAGGCACTGAATGAGCAGAAGTGGGTGTGATGTACGCTCTCCCCGTCTGTGATGTTGTGCTGCTCTGCTTGGGATCCACTGACTGATGTGCAGGTAGGAGGAGGGAGCTGTCATTCCCTGGTAACCTTATCTGAACGATGAGGTGCTAGTTGGTGGTCAAAGCTGCAGCTAAAGAGTTTTTATGTGCATTGACAAATGAAGCTGTCGCTGCTGTTACGCTACAAGAATACAAGAGAGATTATTCATATTTGTATCCAACATATACAATCAGGATGCTTTAAGCAGCTGTTTGAAAAGGTGCAAGCAGGCCGACCATAACGTTGAAGCGCTTTCTGTTAGATAAACCAAATATGAAGCATGTTCCTTTCTGACATTATTCTTTTTTTTTTTATTATTTCCTCTTGGTTACAGACCTTGCGAGCACCGTGCCGTCGCCCAAGCCTCTGTCTCTTGCACGGACACAGTCAGCTATCTTTTTCCTGAACAAGCTCAAGCACAATTCTCTGCAGCGACGCAAGGTACACCCACTGTGACTAGAGTTCACTGTTTACACAGCACATAGAAATGTCTGATAAAGATATTTTTATAGCCGAGGTTAACATCTGGGCATCAGTCCGTGCTCTTGTGACTGTGAGTCATAGTGTCTGGTATTTATCTGTTTAGGAGCACTATGTTAGGTGTTATTTCAAGAAAAGCGATTTCTAATTAGTCATTAAAATGATTGAATCCTGTGTGTCTGGGACTGTCACATAATCAGGTCATGTGATTCTCTCTGCAGGAAAAGTTGGCATCTGAAAGACGAGCAAGGATGGAAGATGAGGACAATGTGAGCTGTGTTTAAATTGAATTCACTTTGGAAGCTGTACATCTTAATTCTCCATTATCCGTCAGTGTAAATTGAAAGATAAGAACCTCAATGGTCGATACTGAACCTTCTGTCCTTCTCCTCAGACGGTGGTGCCTCCTGTGTCTCCTGAGCGCTTTTCTACACCTGATCCTGCTCCTCCCCTGGATCCTGAACCTGAAACTGGTACTTGTGTGTCGGTAACAAACAGTGAGGAGTGTTACTTCTGTGGTCAGAGGGTCTATGCGCTGGAGCGCATCAGCGCTGAGAGCAAGTTTTTCCATCGGAGCTGCTTCACCTGCCATCAGTGCGGCATAACACTCAGACTGGGAGGATATGTTTTTGACCAGGCTACAGGTAAATACTGTCCGTGTTCCTGTTACACTGATTGGTTAATGCGTTTTCAGTCACTAATGTCAGCAGCTAGCTCACACAACTCACACACACACATTCACAAAAAAACTATTTAACACTTAACAATTCCTAGCATGTTCCTTATCTTGACAAGTTGGGTCTTATCAGGGCTTTTAGTTTGTAGTAGCTTGTGTCTTCTCCTTGTAAGTCGCTTTGGAAAAAAGCATCAGTAAAGTAAAGCTAGCCGTTTGTGTTCGGTGCAGTTCCTGGTCTTTTGTTATCCTTGTTTAGTAGCCTTGTGTTGACTGAAGAATTGATGCTGTGTTGCTGAGTATAAAGCCTTTGTATTTGTGGTTTCAACAGCTATCATAGCTGTGGTGTGACGTGTTCTAACAAAGCCAGGATGAGATTTAGCTGCAATAAGTGAAGCATTTTATTATATGTTTATTTGTGTAATTATTATTTGGAGGGGGGGGGCATTTAGACGGGGAAGGGGATTAGTCAGAAATTAAGAAAAGAGCGGTGGCTTTCTACTTTGGCAACATTAACTTGACTGTGACTTTTCAACTGCTTTAATTGTTTCATCTATGATGCCTCCTCAGGGAGGTTCTACTGCGAGCCACACTCAGAAGAGCTGGAGCTGGGAAAAGGGGCTAAAGCATCTTATGAGGTGGGTCAGTGAACAGAACAGATGTTAACCATTCTGTTGCTTGCTGCTGATGACTCCATGTTGAATTCTTGTGAGTTTAATGCTTGAGTTACATAATCCTCTTTGGCATGATGCGTCATCTTTCTGTGATGTCAGCAGCAGTTATACAGGATTAATGAGGGTTTGTTTTCAACATATGCAGTCTGTAAGCCAATTCATGCCAAACAAGACACTTGCATTATCTTTCTGTCCGTGGTCCTTCTTTATTCAGGCTACTGAAGGTGTTCACGAAGGGGAAAATGAGGAGAATGGGCTTTCCAGTGATGATTATACACCATCTCCATCAGATGAGGAGTACGAGCACACGTTGGACTGTAGTGCAAAGTCACACAAACCGAGTGAACAGGAGCAGAATGTTCTTGAATCCAAAGAAGAGTCCCAGCAATCAAATACATTAAAACCTCCGACAGATCTTCCACTTACAACTGAGCTAGCAGCACCTACAGAGGACGAAACAGTGGAACATCCTCCGACAGGGTCCTACCCAGTCCCGAAGCCCCGTCTCTCTCGACAGGCCTCTCCCAGCCCTGAGCCCTCTCCTCCAGTAGCCAGACCTCGCACAGTCCACCTTTTCACCCCTTCAACTCCAGAAAAACAATCCTCTCCGACCCCTGCAAATGAGATCCCCAAGCCAGCACCAGACTCCCATCCTAAGCAATCGCTGCGGAAGCTTCAGCTGACCGACGAGGAGAAAAGCCAGTTGATGAATCTTCACAGTCTCAGTGCAGACTCGGACTCAGAAACCCCCGGCGGATCCTCGTCGTGCTCCTCTTCCTCTGCAACAGCAAGAGGTCCCAGCCCTCCTAAACCAGAGGGCCTAGATGGGCAAGAAGAGGAGGGCTACTGGAGTGGAAGCACTGCTAGTAACTACCGGGAGAAGAGGCATCGACGCGGCATTAGGAAAAAAGAGTTGCCGAGCGGACAGACCAGAGTACGGTCCAAGTTTTCCCCCTGGAATCTCTCTTCCCCACGGATCAGCAGAGACACGCGACTCAGCGTCCTCATTAATCACCCAGAGAGAGTGGGTAAGTTGAAGAGTCTCCTCTGCTTTGATCTGTTAAGGAAGAAAAATAGTTGCAGGCGATCGCTACCATTCTCCAAGATGTTTTTAATCTATTCTGGTTGTTTGTGACACGTGTTATGCTGAAATTTTCAGAAACGACATTCAGTCACGTTCACAGCGCCTCCGAAGAGGGTGTCGATGGAGACGAGGATGATGACGACGAGGATGATGACGATGATGAGATGTTTGAACGAGATGACATTGACTTATATGATGAGAAAGTAAAGAAAGATATAGAGCTGATGTTTTTATTTTACCTGCTATCAAGCTGCTACATTTTTTAGCACACTCACAGTAACCACACATTACTTCCAGTTTCAGACGGTGCCATCAGACCCTGTGGAGGCTGAGAAGTTGGAGCTGATGAAGATGAAGACGCTGGAGCGTCGCGCTAAGATGAGTGAATTACAGCGACTGCGCAAAGCACAGGTCCGTCCGTACAGATGAGATGCTCTTCGTGTTTTGTTGTATATGAACACAGCTTTTTTCTTTTTTTCTTTATAATCCTTGTGATTTCAGCCCTGGTTGATTTGGTGACACTTGTGGTTACCACGGTAACAGCAAATGTGGTTTAATACTGCAGGCCACAGCAGTCTGGGGGTGGCAAACACTTCTTGAGCAGATACATACTTTGTTAGAAATCCAAGAGGAGGGGAAGTGGTCTCTTGGTTTACAGCACAAACAAACAGGACTTTTAATAAAGAAGTTGATCGTGATCTGGCTTTTGTCACTGTGCTTTAAATAACCATGGTGCTTTAACGGTTGTCAGTGCCAGTGACAGTTTTTTACAGTACATGCTTCTTTGTGTCCTGTGTTTGAGCATTTGTATGAACTCCTTTCTAACTTTTTCTTGTTTCTGTGGGTAACAGTCCATCCAAAGGAGACTCGAGGAGATTGAGGTGACCTTCAAAGACCTGGAGGACAAAGGTGTTGTGCTGGAGCAAACTCTGCGTGGGGAGGCAGGTAAGAACCCAGCGTTAACAGCACGGTCATAGTTTTTAATTCCTGATACACTGAGGTCTTATTTTCTTTTTTGGAGATTTTTATTTTAAAAAACAACAACTTTCCGACAGATTTTCTGCCACCATGTAATCAAAAGCAGTGTGTTGGCAGCAACAACAGCTTCTGTTGATTTTAATGACTCCTTGGCAAAAACATTTTGCAAATAAACACTAGAAATGTCCAAATAGCTGAATTTAATAAGCACTAACAACGCTGTACTGTGCTCTATGCCTCAGAAAGTAACTAGAACCCTTCACTGCTCCCTATATGGTGTTCTAGAGTAATTTTTCAAATGAATAAAATTTCAGTTCAGCATCTTCATCATATGTTTTGCGAGTGACAAAGAACCCGGTGATCACTTTAACTGCTGCTTCACTGCAGACAAACTCTCACATGAATGTTCATGTGTCATATACAGATCATATAAACTTGTTCCATCACACTATATCCACATTTTCCATTCAGAACTCTCTTCCTTTTTTTAACTTCACACAAACATACAGCTTCACGTAGATAACCAACACTGTGCTTTTCCACTTGCAGCCAGCAGTGGTTCTCCTGATACAATTGAGCAATGGATCCAACTTGTCCATGAGAAGAACGCGTTGGTTTCCGAAGAGTCCGACCTCATGGTGGCGTAAGTGTGCACCTTTTCAGTGGCTCGCTTGGAAATTCAAACAGCAAGACACAGCAAGAGCCTGTATACTGGAAATAGACCAGATATTCTGTGCAGACGAGAAGTGACTCAGTAACCGCAACAGCAGAACTGAACCTAAAAACACTGTGCTGTTTGTTCTCCTCTAACAGTCAACAGAGTCAGACTCTATTTGCAGTGCGGCCTTATAGTGGCCTGCAGCTACAGCAAGACGCAATGTTGACATGGCTAAGCTGTGATGTTTGTTTTTTCAGGTCTCGACAGCTGGAACTGGAAGACAAGCAGGGCATGTTGGAGTTGGAGCTCAGGAAATACATGGAGATGAAGGGTGCGCACATACAAACCTTTGCTGTTGAAATGTCTTATATATATCTTGATTTTAGTGCAGTTAAAGAGAGCAGGTTTTGTTTATGGAAACCCCCATTACAAAAAGTGCTAAGAATAGAAAACCAGCCAAAAACATATATTCATTTTCAATGCAGAAAGTGTTTAAAAGCTCACTGTACAGCTTGCATGAGACTCCACAGTCAGAATGAGGTAAATCAAGTGGGTATTTTCCAAAGTTACTGTCTTTTTAGTACCAAATGTTCCCATTGTGACTCCACAGACAGCTGTTGGTTCTGTGTTAAGCTGTAGTGGAGAAACATGAAACAGTTTATTCTGCAAAAATATACAAATTGATATAAATAACCAAGACTCAGCCTCCTGCAGCTAGCAAGGACAAGACAGAATATAGCCCAGTTTTATGAATCACACATTCCACCCCAAGGGGTTTTACAGTCTGTGCAACATGAGACAACCTCGGTCCTCAGACCTTTAAATCAGATAAAGCAAAATAAATAAATAAAAAAACTTTACAAGTTAATAAAATGGAAGAAATCACAGCAAAGTAGAAACAATAAAAAAGCCCAATATTGCTTCAATGTACACATGGAAAAAGCCTTCAAACAGACTTGCATTGTTTATTCATACAATGATTGCAGCTACACTAAACATTCAAATGTGTTTGTTTGGCAGACAAGACAGCGGAGCAGCAGACAGAAGAAGAGCAGATCCTCCAGCAGATGATCGAGGTGGTGGACATGAGGGACTCCTTGGTGTCGTTTCTGGAAGAAAAAAGGCTCAAGGAGATGAGCGAGGAGCAAGAGGCCTTCACCATCATGGAGGCCAAGCGACACTCGAAGGCAGGAGCTCAGGTTCACTGGGCATAAGGCTTTCACTCACACACACTCACTCAGCACAAGAACCTGTTTGAACTGCACAGGACGTGAGACTTGCTGCTTTCACACTTGGAACCTGAAATGTAACTTTTGCAAAAGCCAAAGATGATACGGTATCATTGTGGAGGGTTACCCACCACAACTGGTCCCTCAGTGATTAGGATGAAGAGTTCAGGCTTATAAGCCAGAGGCTGGATGAGTATAAATTGCAATTGTTCCCCCCTAGAGGGAGACATAAGCTTGGAGATCTGAGGCTAACAACTCTCCAGCAAAGCTGTGCCTGCTGTGATAGTGGAGTCTAGTGGAGCAACACACCATAATGAAAACAGCTCTGTCAGCTGGACTGCTGTAACACCACACACCACAGCCTGGGACTGGCCTGGTTTTGTGCCTGGTGACCAAAGCAGCATCAAATGACGGTGGCGGGAAACGTGCAGTTGCTGGCTTTGGAGCCTGAGAGACAACACAGAACAAATAGTGTTTCTGCTGATAGATGGGTCTTCATATTGATTTTACTTGTGTCATCATGAATAACTGCTATTGTGCACAAAGACATACCGTGGATATCATCATTCTCTGTTTCTATGCTTAATTGAAATGGTGGAGGTAAAAAAAAAAAAAAAAAAGATGTAGTTAAATTATTACAGCAAATTGAGCTTTTCATTTCTTTTTCTGATCCAGTTTCTATTTATGAATGTTTATGCCTTTTGTAGCACTTCCTGCTCTTCACCACGTCGCTTCCTGATAGCGTGTTGGACAGTTCGTCACAGTCCTCTAGGGTTAGATTAGAGTTTTCACTTATCGCCTTGAACAACTCGGCTGCTTTTTAAGTGCTGGTGTCTTACTGCATCTGGACTCGGGGGATGCGCTGTGAATGAAAGAGAAACAACAAACTGGACTGGTTCATTTATAAACCGTGTCGTTTATGACTTGGAGGTGGGGTTTTTTGCTCATGTGCTAGCGAGATAGTCAACATCAAGACCAGTTTGCTGCTAGTGAAATGGAGCCTTACATAGTCATTGTACTGCTGCCATTGTGTGCCACCTGGACGGCACTTCACAGTATATCAAATAAAGATCACGCACTTTGATGTTTTAGCTTTTAAGTCCTATGTAATTAATCATCCCTGGTGTGCTCCGATGTTTTGCATGTTGCTGGAGCGTTATCCTAACCTTGGCCACGAAGTGTGCTGTAGTTATTTACACAGATCGGCCTCTGCTGCCATTATAATGTCCAACTCTAGGGTGCACTGTTGTCCTTGTAGATTATCAGAAACACTGCTGAAATACCTCATCTCATCAGAGCTGAGTATTCAGATTATTTTCTGTACTTGAGTAAAAGTTCAACCATGAATGCATGGTAAAAGTAAAACCTAGCATTAATCTTATTAAACGTACAGAATTACACACAGCAAATGTCAAAGTACTTATTAAACAGACTTACCTCGTTCAGTGTTATATTGTTGTAGGTCATATATGTGTGATCTGCTCTTCCTGTCCACCTGTCAATGTGTCCTTCATCAAGAAACTGAGCTCCAAGTTGTTTAGGCCACTGCTTGTATTGTGCTTCCATTCATGTGTGCATGTGTTTGAATGAGTAAGTGTAGCTCATCCTGCAAAATGAAATGAATTAAATGCTGTCAGGTCCATATTTGATATTATTGAGTTGGTACAGTAAATAATACTGGAAAAAACAAACCAAATGCTGCAACTGTATAAATATACATTTGTTTTTCATAGATAACACTGATACAGGATGCTGCTTGATTGCTGAGAGGAGCTCACACAGTGACGTCAGCCTCTCAGTCAGCTCTTCAATCAGGCTGAAAAACCTCAGCTCCTCCAAATCTGCAGCCAACATGTGGGCCTTGCGTAGAATGAGGCAGAAAAAAAAAATTATTCAAATGTACATGTGGACACCAACGTAAGCAGAACAGGCAGACCAAGCGATCTTACAGCCCACACGGAGCTGCTTCACATCAGCTCTGACACTTTCTTAGTGTCCAGGTTGTATAAGGCACTGAACATTTACCTGATCCCTTTAGTGTAATCCTAAATCCTATTCACCATTAATTTAGTCTCAGTGACAGGAAGACACAGGACAGGAGCTGTGTTGTGTGTGTTAATTGTTTCCCTCTGGAGGAGAATGGGCAGCTTTGTTTTACATCACTTTAATGATATAACTGAGGCGGTGGATAATCCTGCTGGCAGGTGTTCAGAAGTTCAACTTGATCCTGTTGTTTCTCCCGTAAGCTCACTGATGATGTAAGATTTCACGAGTCAGGCCTGGTGTCAGTGCTTCAACCACTAAAGACACAATACTGTGTAATGTACAGTGGAGGAGGAAGTACTCAAATCACTTCCTTTCATTTGAGTAAGCAAGTGTTTAACTACAAAAGTATTAACTGCAAAATGTACATAAACCATCAAAGTTATGCATAGTTAGTATAGTTGGATACGGTGCAGGCTGGAGCTCATTAGTACCACTTAAAATACAGTGCCTATGAAAAAACACTCATTTTCACCTTTGTTTTTTTTACCGCAATGAATCATGGTTGGATTAAATTGACTCTTTTGATAATCACCAGATAGGGGGTGATTGGCGTCTAAGAGAAAAGAAAGCACTACAAAGTAATCACCCTGTCCAGGGTGTACCCCACGTCTTACCAGTGACAGCTAGGATTGGCTCCAGCACCCTGAAAACCTCAACGGGAAAAGCGATGGGTTAATGGACGGATAAGTATTCTCCACCTTCAGATTAGTATTAATAGATGGCAGCAGTCACAGCACTGAGCCTGTGTTGATAGGTCTTAATAAGCTTTGCACATCTGGACACGAGGTGTTATGTTTTCGGGATATGCCAAACGATTCCTGTGAATGCCATATCTAAGGAACGTTAGGAGGGAATTCCTCCAGATTTGCCGCAAATCTCCACTTTCACTTTGCAATGAACTTTTTAGATTTTAGTGGCCAACGGTCAAGGACACAGTCCTCCCCCTTCAGTGAATTTCTTCAGATTGTCACTTGGGTTCAAGTATCAACTGATTAGACTTTGGTGATCAAAGGTCAAAGTCACTGTGACCTGATGGATGTCCTGTTCTTGTAAATGTTATATCTCAGAAATGCCTGGAGAAAATTTCATTACATGTGGGACAATCCACTTGGACTCATGATCCCATTGGACTGTGAGTGTGGACAGATATCACTAACATCACTGGTTAGTGGAGGTGTACAACTGCAATATATTAATTCTAGTTTGCCTATTCTTCCTAGCAAAGCTGCCCAAACTGCCAGGTTGCATATGAGTCAGAACCCCAACCATAAATTCCCATTTAAACACAATCTTTAAAGTTGAATAAACAGGGTCATGATCTTTCATGTCTTTACTGAAAACACCTATTTAACATACAGAATGACATTGGGAAAAAAGAAACATTTAGACTCTGATGTCACTAAACACAAACAGGAGTCAGTGGTAGAGTGCAGGTGAAGTTTTATTTATTTTCACTGAATGCATCTTCTATGCACTCTATAACATATCACATCATGAAATGCATATACTGTAAAACATTCATATCCAGTGCAACAAATATGATTCAGTTCCACAGAATAAACCTCTTTACCATTTTAGGGTTAAACATATCTCATGTAAAACATTGCAGATAACCTTTTCAAAAAGTACATGTTGTAATGTTGTATAAAATAAAAATGGTACCTGTGATTTGTCAGAATTAATAGTGTAAACAGGGCTCAAAAAAATAACACACAATAAATGATTCATTAACAATTATTTCACAGTTGGTGCTCAGGAGGGGAGTTCATGATATTGTTGAATTAAACCTTTATATGGTTTATATTTAATCCCAGAGATGGAATGATCTGCACGTTTGAATTAAATACCCTGTAAATGCAGCTGTAATAACTCTGAACCAGTGACTGTGCTGCGTCTGTGCACTTCCATGGATCCACTATCATCAAACCTGCCTCATTATAAAAGCTGTTGTTACCTGCAGACCTGCTGCCTTCTGTCCTGATTGGAAGAGACGCCAACTCATTCTGGGTCAAAAACCACCTGGGATGGACGAAGACCAGGAAAACCTTTTGCACCTATATCCATGCCAACCGGATGAGCTAGTCCAGCTAAGCCACTTCTCTCTTTCTCATCTCCGGGGAATCAGGGAGGCTGCAGCCTCTGTGATTTGCATGAAGCTATGAAACTCAGGTGGAGTCACGCTGGATAATCACGGTACATAATATCACAACAGGTCTTTATTTACCCGGAGGATTTTTGTGGATCAATTATTTTGCATTGCACAAGCAAACTTATTCAGTGTCCTTGGGGGGTTTGTGTGCATGGACAGAGAAGGTCAACTGTGTAAACAACACGGGATGTGCACATGTTGGTGCTGCACAGCAGCTAAAACGAGCACATGATGCAGATTAATACCTGCGCTTATATAAGCTTTTAATAGGTATTAATTGATATCAGAGGCGGCAGAAATACACAACTGCAGTACTCAGTAGTAGTACTTTGCCCATAAAATGCTCCCCTACATGTAAAAGCATCGATTCAATTAATTTATTCAAATAGAAGTGTTGTAAAGAAACACTACACTATAACCTAGATGTATTTACAGTATATATGAACTATATAGATAGATATGTTATATTACTGGTTAGTACATAACCATACGTCTTCAAGTAAATAGTAACTAACGATGTTTAAATAAATAGTAGTGGAGTACAGTGTTTTATGAAGTAAACATAACATAAAATGGAAATACTTCAGTATGAAAGTACCAAAAACTGTCCAGAGTAAATGTATCTAAACTACTGACCTGTACAGTTGTGTAAAGTAACTAAATACATTTACTTACAGTAGGTACTGTAGGTGCAGTTTTGAGAGCTTTCTGTGTTACTTTTCATACTTGAAAGTTTCTGAATAATTCTGATCCAGAAACATCATATTGACTGATGTGAAATTAACCATTCTGCGTAAAGAGTACTCCTCATATAATGAAATACTTTTACTAGTAACAGAACGTTTATGTGGTATTGCTACTTTCACTTTCAAGTACATGATCTGAGTACCTCGTACATCCCTGGATAAATATTTAACCATTTGTACGCCTTATGAACTGTGTGTTGAACGTGTCATTGCAGTGTTCAGGGGTGTTCCTCAGCACTGATCGTGCATTTCAAAATAAAAGTCCACTTCTAGCTTGCCCACGCCGGTGCGCGTGCACACCGAGGGCTCGTGCTTTAGATGAATCGCGCTGTTTTGGTCAAAACTGGTTTTTCCTGCGCAAGACGCATCGATTACTACACAAACCCGCAGCTGTGCGGGGAGATCGACAGCAGCAGCAGCAGCAGCAGCAGGTGGAGGCTGAGCTGAACTCTCCATGAGCACCTGTGAGACTGTCAGCCCCTCCCCTCCTCTCGCCTCTCCCCATGGATGTAATCTCCGACGTGACAACAGGTCTCTGTAAGGTCCCAGACAAAGTAATCTGTCCAGACCACGGCGAGCTTCTGGAAGGAGAGTCCGAGCAGAGCTCCTCCAGCGCAGAGTCTCCAGGTAAGTGTCAGCACTGACTGTGAACCTTCCTTCACCAAGTCACTTACCTGCATCTGATCAGTCAGAGCAGTGTTGTCATTCGCACACGTTCAGCTCGAGGAGCAGCTGCGGTGCGTAATTTAGATTCTGCGCGTAAACCGAGCAGCTTCGGTGCTGTGACTTAACCCGTTCAGCATCCTTTCAGCGATCGCTGGTGTTGTTTTGCCGCAGAGAGATCTCTCTGCCGACGCAGCAGGAGGCTGCCAGTGTTGGCTGTGCTGTTTCTCTGCGAGGAAAAAGCTGAAGAAGATTCATTTAGGTAAATGATTGAAATAAAGATAAAAGAATTTGGATCAAGTGCTGCAGCGTCTGACGGTGCAGGTTAGTCTGGCGGGGCTGTGTTGTGTGGTGACAGCTCCGCGGTGTGGGGAATGACTGCAGCCTGAACCAGTGCAAGAATATTTGTTGCAAGACCCTCAGAGCTCATCAGTGTCTAAAATCTGACGTCGTCAAATGTTCTGTGTTCATTTATCTGGCAGCTGAGGCCTTTATTCAGCATTTCAAGTTAACTGCAAAGATCGGGTCTTCAGATCAAGAGTTACTAATCCCTTATATAACAGAAAAGACAGCAAAGTGGGTAACCTGTTCATTTAAAGTGCTCTTAATCCTTCACTTTGATCGGATTAGTTATTTTCTCCAACTTTCTAATCCCTATACATGTTCATTGTTTAATGACACAACATTTGACTTTACAGAAGAACATTTATGGTGCCATCATCTGGGAAGATGTTTTAATAAACTCAAAAATAAAAGTTCACAGTTTGGATGATTAGTTCAGTTTTCTGACCAGTGCAGAACAAATCAGAGCAACAGGTCCCTCTACCTTTTTTTTTTCCTCATTCCACATGTTCCACATGTCTTTGGTCTGTTTTATTCGTGGATAGCAGTAACATACAGAGTGTGCTGCGTGGGCCAGGCCTGGCACTGCTGTGTGCTAGTTACACCATGGATTACTGTCTTAACCTTTTGTCTGCCAGACAAAGACTTATGTCAATGTCATCTGCTGCGTCCTCCTGCAGACAGTCTAAGCAGTGCAGCAGACACACCAACACTCACAGCTGTTCTCTCAGGACTCTGAGTTTGGACATTAAGTGAGGATCGTCACTGCTGTGGAACATTCGGGTTGAGTGACATCTCTTCTTCTCTTTTTCCCAGTTGAAGTTTCTGCAGACATGGGTCGTCAGGAGGCCGACTATGTGTGGAAGAAGAACACTGAAAACATCCAGGAGATTTTTGACTTCATGGAGGAGTTGGGCTCGTAAGTACATTTAACTCAACATAAGCATCGACTTATTCAAGAACTCGTACTATTTAGTGAACTGAACAGTTTTAACCTCCTGTTCTGAATGACTCCTTGTTTCTCTTGCGAGTGTTTTGCATTTGTGGTATTGAGGGCAGGCATGTGCTGAGGGGGGGCGGCTTTGGGGGCTCAAGCCCCTGCTCTTTTACAAAGTTAGTCAAAGGTGCCTCCTCAACTTGAATTCATCGTTTGGGGTCTTGGCCTTGTTTTTTCTATTACTGATGCCTCAAATCGTTTGACATAAACCTCTGAGATTTTTCACCATTTCATTCATTTCTCACAACAAACACCTGTGAACATATTGAATGTTTTCACATGTGTAGCTCCCTGCGCTCATGGCAGGGTCAGATTGTATGGATCTACCATAATCCAAGAACAAATGCTTCACAAATAAAATGCAAAGGAAGCTAATTGTTTGTTCACTGTGTCAACAACCTGAGAACATATGAAAAACAGACACCTACAAAATGATGCACAGTTCTACAAACCACATTTACAACAACATTTACAGCCCCTGAGAAACTCGATGCTTGTTGTGGGTAAACTAGGAAAACTTGAAGTTTGATACGTTGTGAACATGATTATGGTGCGATTATAGACTCTCGACATGCTGTTTGAGTTGGAGGACAGATTACTGGTTTGATTAGATTGACATGAGGAGCCCTTTACTTTAGCCCTTTAGCCCTCAGCCTTTACTGAAGCGTTACACAACAACACGCTCTGCCTGTTAGAGGGTTAGTCTGACTTTCCTGATGGCGCCTGGCTGCGAAGTCGGCTCAGCATTTCATTCACAGAAGAAGTTTGTTACCAACTGTTATGAATAACCTTTTATTTCTGTACAGTCTCATTAAATTGTTACCGATTTATTCACAAAGAGAAAAAATAAAAAATCTGATTAGAAATCAAGCAAAGAGGAGAAAATAAATCAATCATCAGCAAGTTAGTTAACAGAAGAATGTTCAGCATCTATTTTGATGAATGATTTAAGTCATTTTTTTACCAGTTCGAGCTTCTCAATAGTAAATATTCGCTGCGTCTCCAAACAACTTAAAAAAAGTGGGTGAACATGTAAAGGTACTTGTGATGCGTCTGTGTCATCAGACAGATTGATACAGTTCAAATAAAGAGAGTAACAAAAACATGTTCAGAGCTGTTTTTATCCTATTCTGAGATGTATGATTTACTGTTTTGTCTTACATAACTATTAAAAAGAGGGAATCCAGAAGGGACAGGAGATTGTGGAAAATGCCAAACGCAGTTTCTCTCACTGGGGGCCTCATCACACATACACAGGAGTGAACAACATACTAGCAATCAGGACGTGGTCTCCTCAGGGCTGAGACTAACCTACAATCTCTCCAGAAGCACACAACAATTTTGTTTTAGTCAATATAAAGTTAAAGTTTTCCAATTTGCACACTCAAGTTAGAGCGTCAGTGATTTCTGATTGGCCCTTCTCTTCTTAAACGTCATGTTCCAGACTTTAGTTTGATTCAGTCAAGCCCAGAGACACAATAAGCTTTAATGAGCTTTGTTAACCAATGAGAAACCAGGTGAGCTGTGAAGTGTGTGCGCTCCTTCATCCTTCAGGGTCAGTGTCCGCACCTTGCAGGCAGACAGCAGGGTTGTGATATCCCATGTCTGGCCTCAGCCCCTGACACTTGTCTGTGACCTGACCTGACCCGCATGTAGCAGCTTATTACTAAGGATCCCTGCTGAGCATGCTCAGTTGTTTCTAACCTTTATGTTGTCCACGGTTTCCATTGCGTCAGGGATAATCCACCTGATGGAACAACTATTCCCAGACACCGCTGAAGATACCATGAACGCAGAGCAGCACTGAGAATAATAAGCCTATACGAGAATAGTGGAGCCCCACAGGTCCTTAGCAGGCGTTAATTGAACCTCTTGGTATCAATATTTTTCCTGTGTGTTTCTTTTAATTCTACTCCCCAAGACATTTTCAAGAAGTTTCCATTTGTGTGATGCAATTAGGGGAGAAATAACATGAATGAAGCCCATAGTAATAACACAACAGGAGGTGTTCTTATCGAACAGAAACTGAGTTTTCACAGTGGACTAAATGGTTTTTAATTCAATTAAGTGAAAGGATGGAGACCACTCTCGTAGCACTAAATATGACACTGGTTAGCTTAGCTTAGTGCAAAGGAGCAGGAAGTAGGCCACAGTATCTACTTAAAACAACAACAATATTAATTCCAGATTAGTTTAAAAATATGTTTAGTTTATAGTAGTTAAACACTTTGACTAAAAATCCTTCAAACATCAACTTCACTTTTTCTTTAGTTACTGCTTTTCACCTTTGTAGGGAAGCATTGTACAGTACATGGTTTGTTAATCCACACAATGGAAAAATAGTTTTTTTGCATTGGTTTCATGTGACACAAAATTGAGAAAATGACTTGAAAGTCATCTGTGATTGTCTGAGAGAAAGATGAAGATAAGGTAAATAAGTCACTATGAATGTGTGCTTGTGTTCATTAACAGAGGGGCGTTCTCTGAGGTTTACATGGTGAAGGAGAAGAAGACCGGAAAGATGTTTGCCATGAAGTGTGTGAAGAAGAAACAGAAGAGGGACCTCAATCTGGAGAATGAGATTGCTGTGTTGAGAAGGTGATTCAGCTTCATGTCAAATTCTCTCAGTAGTCACAGTGGAGTATGAATCCCCCTGCTGACTGATTTGTGCTGAGAACATAATCCAAGTGTGTTGTTGTCAAACAGAATCAAACACGAGAACGTTGTGGGGATGGAGGATTTCTACGAGAGTCGAACACATTACTATCTCGCCATGCAGCTGTAAGTTTTCCACTTGTCTTGATCGATCACGTCAGTGAATTGAGATCAGATTTTAATGCTAGTGATTTCTTTACACAGGGTGACAGGTGGTGAGCTCTTTGACCGTATACTAGACCGGGGGGTGTACTCAGAGAAAGATGCCAGCAGTGTGATCCAGCAGGTGCTGGAGGCCGTCAGCTATCTGCACCAAAATGGCGTAGTACATCGTGATCTCAAGGTATAAACCAGACCACATCACAACAGGGATTTCCACAGTTCAGTCAAGGAATGTATGTTTTTGAAAGATTTGAAGTTGTAAATCAGTGAGTTTATCCTTTAAGAATCTTTTTAACACATCTCGTATCTATAAAAAAGTTTTTATTTTTTTGGGAAATATGTCATTTGATTTCTTGATGAGTTGTAAATGTACAAGTACTTTTACACATGTGTATATTCAATGTGGTGTAGTCAGCACATGGTTAGCTTAGCTTTAGCATAAAGACAAGGAAACAGCTAACCTGTACTAAATGTAACAAAATTCACCAACAAGCCCCTTGGTGCACATCAGTGGATCACATCTTCTAATCTAACAGCTATAAGTGTTTAATTCTTTGTTCCATCCTGGATGAAGTAAGACTCTTCACAGAGAACAGGAGTGTGTGAACAGCTCTTCTGTCTGTTTGTCCCTGTGTCCAGCCGGAGAACATCCTGTACTACAGCCAGGACGAAAACTCCAAGATCATGATCAGCGACTTCGGCCTCTCAAAGATGGTCGACAACGACATCATGTCGACTGCCTGTGGCACTCCGGGATATGTGGGTAAGGATGTCAGTGTAATCAATGGTCTATGGACACTTACTGAGTGTGGGCTCACGATGGGTTGGAGAAATGTGAAACCCACAGGGAAGTACCTTTGTTTCTTTTCTCGCTTCCAGCTCCTGAGGTTCTGGCACAGAAGCCTTACAGCAAGGCAGTGGACTGCTGGTCTACTGGAGTTATCACTTACATCTTGTAAGTATAAAACACGATAAATGTGTCTACATGAAGCAGATAGAGATAGAAACTCAAACGTAGACTGCTGAGATTGCCTTTATTAAGTGTGTAAGTAAGGATTTTCAAAATAAAAGTCACTGCTGGTCATCTTTGAGTTTTGGCATGACACAGTTACCTAAATACAGACGAATGATGCAGTGATTGAACCATAGCACCACCTAGTGGTAATCTACTATATTTACAGTATGTGCTGTAAAGACATACGGTCTGTACCTTTCTGTGCAATATTTCTTTACTAAATCTGATAAATGCTTGTGTTGTCATCGCAGACTCTGTGGGTATCCCCCTTTTTATGAAGAAAGTGAAACACGACTCTTTTCCAAGATCATGAAGGCGCAGTATGAGTTTGACTCACCCTTCTGGGATGACATTTCTGAATCTGGTAATCACATTGAGCATTACCACAGATAGTATATGCAGCTCATTTAATTTCAATATAGGAGTGTTGTCTAGACTTTAATCCGTGTGTCTTTTGTTTCTTTTCTTTTTTTTTAATCTGCAGCTAAAGATTTCATACGTAACATGATGCAGAAAGACCCCAAAATGCGCTACACCACAGAGCAAGCGCTTAGACATCCCTGGTGAGTGTCACGGAAAGATCCTAATAAAAATAAAGGTTATGGTTTTTTGCTTTAGTGTAAAAATGTTGAATTAGCTCTCGTCTTTACTCCTAACCTTTTGAGAAGCATTAGACCTTAGAACTTAGCTAATAACTTAACAAAATAAATATTGTAATTGTCTTGACATTTATATAAATTTATCACTATAGCCGATGATACTTACAGTATCATACATTACAGTATTATACGGTATTGAGACGACAGACTGGTGGTGACGTTTGTGAAGCAGGTGTGAAGTACAGGTGGTACACATAGTAGAATTAACGTTACCTTAAAATAAAAATAAGTGTTCTGTTTCCTCATCTGTTTTCCAGGATAATCGGAAAGACGGCACGGAGCCAGGACATCTACTATTCTGTCAGCGTTCAGATCCAAAAGAACTTTGCCAAGTCCAAGTGGAAGGTTAGTCCTCACTGATTGATTGACTTTGATTCGGTAAGCTCACCGAGGACCTGCAGTTGATAGTAGATTAATCAGATACCTAGCTAAATCCTTCCTGATTAAGAACAGTTTAATGAGATGGTGTTGTGTAATTAGGCCCACAGAAGGCTGTTAGTTATTAGTTTAAAATATGTGGTCAGATTTGATGTTCCGGAGACACAGACTCTTGTAGACATGACTCTCAGATCTGTTTTCCAACCCCTGGACTATGTTCCCTTTACAGCAAGCCTTCAACGCTGCTGTAGCCATCAACCACATGAAGAAGCTGCAGCTGGCCCACTCAGAACTGGTCCTGAGACAGGCCAGCATCCCAGACATCAGGGTGGTGGACTTGTCCTCCCCGACGAAAACCCGCAAACACCTAGAGCCAGACAAGCATGACCCAAAGGGGGCACAGGTCAGCGGGAACATGCGTGGGACCAACCACATGTCCCTGCCCACGAGCAGCCACGTGGAGCTGAAGAGCCATTTCACCCCGCTGAAGGCCACTCAGAGCCAGTGTGGCGCACACCACGCGCCCACTATAGCCGAGCAGGGCAAGCACGTCTACCACTCAGAGCCCGCCAACCTCAATGGGTTTGTATCCGCTTCATGAGCTGTTCTGAAACTTAGACTCTGTCACACCTCAGTGGGACCGATGGGTGACACTTTGTTTTGCTTTCAGGAATGGCAAAAATCGCAACGGTAAGAGTGTGCAGACTGGAGTTTGCTCAGTCATGTGAAGACTGTATGAAGACTACATGGAGGAAAGCATTTTACTTGGTAAGTTTATTTAAAGTGTTTGCATATAATAATCAAACTAAGTACATGTAACAATATATTTGGTTATAACTTTATTAAACATGGAGGAAGTCATGTGGTATAGTAGTAGTGTAGCGTCAGAAGATGTAAATATCTGTTAATGTACTCGTCAGCAACTGAGACTTGTCAATCACTGCCAGCCTTACATTTTATCATGCTGACCCCCTGTCCCCTGTCATTATAGTGTGTATCATAAAACATGTCGGTTTTGGCAACATGATGCACAGTTTTACTGAAGTATACCTATAATTCATAATCATTATATGATATGACATTTTAACTGTGAAGGTATGCAGATATGTCAAAGCTAAATATATCTGACCTGAAATCACCAATCACTGTAAACAGCAGTGCGGGTTTTGCTCTTTGCAAACAAAACTGTGTCTCACCTCATGTCTGTGTGTTTCTGCCCTCTGCAGGTTCAGTGTTGCAGCGCTGACTCAGCATGCAACAGTTTTGTGTCCAGTTCCTCCCTCGGTACTGAGAATAAGAAGAGGTTGAACTTGTGACGGAACCGAACGGTCTTGAGAGGTCCTCACAGCCTGTGGGGCTTCTCATATATTTAGAAAGAGTGCCTAAGAAGCTTCCCAACAACCACACAGAAGCAGAAACACACAAGACACATATACATGCACAAAACTCACTTTAATTGATATGCACCGGGTCAACTTGAGTTAACCAGGACATTTCAGACAGTATTGAAGATCGTTGCTCTTAGAAGAGGATGTGATGCTTGGATCATTCAGGGTGAAGCTGCTCCTGACCTCTGATGTCACGAAGGGTTTATGTCATGTTTTCTCATTTCTAGAATTGCTGTCACGTGTCATTTATGAAAATGTTCACAATGCAATAAGACAAACGTGTGTAAAACATGATCCTAGTCCATCTGTATTTGTGAGCATGATAGAATGTACTAAACGGGAAGCCGCATGCTTACTGCTTCAATTAAGCCATACAGGTGTCATTTTTGCTATGTGTTCATTGTTTTATTGTTTTCTGTTGTGTTTTTTTTCTAAAGTATTTGTTTTGTGAAAAACAGTTAATAAAACAAAAATATAATATTATCTGTATATA
>JAUYWH010000025.1:21291267-21327874 GCA_034779795.1 Ctenopoma multispine
ATAGATAGATAGATAGATAGATAGATAGATAGATAGATAGATAGATAGATAGATAGATAGATAGATAGATAGATCCTGTAATAAACTATCATATAAGACTACATAAACTAACATTAAAGTGTACTCTGTGCTGTGTTTATTCAGCTGTGCGACACTTACACATCTCATGTGATGTCACATGCAGACTTTCACCTCCGGGGAATATTTGTTTCACTTCTGGCCTTAGAAGCTCCTGAGCTCGTGCCCTTTTACCCAAACAAGTTCCACTCTCCAGAAAAGCAACTGCATTACAATAGCCTCATGAATATGCATTTTGTCCCTGCTGTGGGAGTCGACCAGACTGCACTTCTCTTTAAATAGCTGCTCCTGCCTCCTGTCTACCTGCCTGCGAATGCCGAACTGATCCAAACACTGAGAAGAAGTGAGAGTCTGAGGCGCTTCAGAGTGAGTATCAGCACTGTGTGTGAACAGTAGAATGATTGATGTTGGACAGTTTCCTCTAACTAAACATCAGGGCTCATTTCTCATTTCTCTTTCACAGGCTACACAATATGGAAACCATTGGCGAGATCATCCCATTTGCTAAGGAGATGCTGAACCAGAGGCCCAGCCGGAGCGTGCTGAAGATGTACATGCTCGGCTCCACTCTGGCGATGCTCGGAATGATTGGTGGAATGGTGGAGATGCTTTTACTGCCATTTGGGGATGAGGAGACTGCTGAGGATGAACCAATAGAGCTGATTGTGGAGAAGAGGAAGGAGAAGAAGCAGGTGTTGGAGTCACACACGACCTTGGTTCACCCGGAAGTGGTGGAGGTGCTGGAGACAGGAGAGAACGAGGCCAAAGCCAAACGTCTGGTGAATTCTCGACGGAGAGGCTCAGCCAACCGCTTACATGCTTCTTAAAGAAACTCTCCCTCTTGGTGTAAATGGACACTGCAGTTATAATGTTGATGGTAGTGGTGGTAAATTGAATCACCACATTGAATCGGTCCCTTTGTACGTAATGTTTTCTGTCAGATTTGGTTCATTGTGAAATTTGCCCCTGTTCACTGGAAAAAAGAGATGTGTGGTGTGTGGGAACTGGAAACTGCAGGGTACAGTAATGTTTGGCTGCTGGGCAGCAGATACTTGCAGATGTGATGTGATGAATGTGGAAGTAATGGAATGTGTGTGATTTACTTCATTTTGCACAAATAAAACTATTTTTCAGCTACAAACTGACTCAGGACATGATTTTAAAGCGACCTGCTGTGAATTGTATGAGTACTTAAATAAATGTATTTATGATGACACATTTTGATGACTAAGACTGCAACTGATAATAGCAACTAATAATAAGTTTCATTATTAATCCATGTGCTGATTGTTTTTCACTGACCTATAAAATTAAAAATAACAAGTGGAGAAAGTCTACAATCAGCTAATGCTGCTCAGGTGTTAAAGCCATATTGATTTGCCCACATGAAGGCTAGCCTATTGAAAATAGCAGCTCTGCTTTCCACCAGAAATGTGACTGTGCTGTAAGAAATAAGGGAGAAAATGTATAAACCTCATTCCATGCAAAAAAGCACTCAGCTGAGCCTCATGTGGAGCTTCAGTGAGCTGGGTATCTTTCTGTAAGAAAAGGATACCCATTCAGGAAAGGAAGAGAACAAAAAGCAAGCAAACAAATCGTGCATCACACATGACTTATGAAAGGCCAGGAGAAGCCTGTATAATGAGTATACTTTTTTCATAACATTAAAGGATGATAAGCACAAATTAATATTAAATAGCTCGATAATTATTAATAAAAATAGATAAAAGAAATATGATGCCTGAACGGGTCAGCCTTACTGTGGCAGAGGTAAAATGTCTTTTACCAGCAAGCATTAAATAACGGGCTTTTATTTGTGAATTTAGGGAAAATGTGTTTCAAGGCACTGTGGGCGGACATTTCCCTCTGTTGTATGGCTGGCAAGATATAAATTAAGTCGTTTCAATTTCAACACAAATTTTAAACTGTGTTACTGATTAAAAAGCGTACACGTAGAAGATGTAATTGTACATGGAAACACTAGGGGGCAGAAGAACATCGAGTGTTTTAATTTCAACATCCGGTCGAGTGACGGAAATGACGTTATACACTAGCTCCGTGTTTATCAACGGAGGCTAAACCGTCGTCTGAGAAATAAAGTTAATATTATTATAAATGAGTTTAATTCAACGACAATTCTACAAATAAATACTGATGGCGGATCCCACAGTGGCATCAGGAGGTTCCCTGAATGCAGGAGGGGTAAGAGTAAAGTCTGTGTCCGCAGGATACAGGTTTACGGTGTTTAGCTAGCACTCGCATCAAATGTGCTCAGTATTTCTACAAGAATTAATCACTAACCTAAAGTCACTGTTGTTTGTTCCAATGTCAAACTGCTGTGGTGTGTTATAGAATGAGAAGTTAGCCTGGTTAACATGGTTCATTTCCCTGTTAATGCTAATGAATGAATATTAATGGGTCAGCTCCATATCGTTTCATATCTCAGCTAATGGTAATAATAATAGTGGCGGTAACGCACGTTTGCATGTCCTTTTTGTGTTAACAACTGACGGTGTGAATCGAAGCAGATTGATCAATTAATCGATTAACTGACAGAAGAATTAAAAGGCAACAATTTCGATAATTTCTTTGTCGCAGTTTCTCTGGTTTATTTTCTTTTTTAGCAAACTGAATACTTTTGGACAAAAAATAATTTAGCCATTTTATAGACAGATTACCTGAGCAGGTTAATTTAGATATTTGAAATAATGATTACACGCAGCCCCACTTTGAATACCATATAATCAGTCACTATACAGGCAAAGTGGATATCTGTGATGGTGGCCCACAGCCCCAGGAACCATGAAAGCCCAGAGTTTAATACATATGTGTCTAAATAAGTTGACTAATCACAGATCTGTAAAATATGCACATCAAGTACAATATTTAACTAATATACTACTAATGTAGCTACACTGGGTCCTCCATCTTGTACTGGAGGTCTAGAGGGACTAAAATCTAATTTAGGTTATGGTCATTTGTTTTTTAGTCTGCAAGTATCTACTGCCCTAAAGTTTGCCATAAGGGACTTATTAGTCCTTTTATCTTTTTCATAGCGTGGGGGTGGTGGGAAAGCTGCTTCCAGCCCAGCAGAGAACTACCACCTTGCCAGACGTCGTACGCTGCAGGTCGTCGTCAGCGCCCTCTTGACAGAGTGTGGCTTTGAGAGTGCAGAGAAGGCAGCGGTGGAGACCCTCACTGAGATGATGCAGAGCTGTACGTATGAATCCTGATGTGCTCAATGTTGCATGTTTGAATACTTATAATGCATCAGACAACCTTTATTCAACAAACATAATGTCATTTTGATGGACTAAAACGAAGATCACACTCATCTCAATGTGCTGTTCTTTCAGACATAAGTGAAATCGGTCGCTGTGCTAAAGCATATTGTGAGCACACAGCCAGAAGCATCCCAACGCTGTCAGATACAGTGCTCACACTCATTGAAATGGGTAAATCCTAGAAGACACAGATGAAATATACATTGACAACACTGTGTAATATCAGTGATTTCATTGAATCTGTGTCTTTGCAGGGTTCAGTGTCGACACACTGCCTGTGTATGCCAAAAGGTCACAGAGGATGGTCATAACTGCCCGTGAGTAGTCTCACTTTCTAAATTAACTGGAATATGATCAAGTATGGTAAATGACTATTTCAATGTTTTAGTTTAATTTAAAACGTGATTGTATGTATTTCAGCTCCGGTGACCAATCCACCTGTAACTCCAAAAGCGCTGTCAGCAGGACAGAAACGCACACATCCACCTCACATCCCGAGCCACTTCCCAGAGTTCCCTGACCCTCACACCTACATCAAAACACCTGTGAGTCTGAAGTTTACTCAGCATTCTTCATCAAGGTCATAGGAGACATCTGGTCTGGGGAGATATGATCAAATTGCAGTGTTGCAGTCGGGGCATTTATTAGTCACAGATACATTGAGGTTTTTCTTTCTGCAGGCGTTCAGAGAGCCCGTGTCAGACTACCAGGTGGTGAGAGAGAAGGCAGCCACTCAGAGGAGAGACGTGGAGCGAGCGCTCACACGCTTCATGGCCAAGACGGGGGAAACTCACAGCCTATTTAAAGATGACATCACTGCCTTCCCATGTGAGTCATTCTGCCAAACTCACCTGTATTTCAAACACTGTAATCTTTGATGTGTGTGTCCAACATGCTACTTGAAGCAATTATGTGCATTCTGATTCCAGTGATCGCAGCACAGCCAAGCGTCATCCCGTATCTTAGCGCCCTCCTGCCCTCTGAACTGGAACTGCAGGCTTTGGAGGAGACAGACTCCTCTGAGCAGGACGACCAGACAGACGGCGAGAACACAGCAGGAAACATCATCAATGTAAGTTTGATAGCTGGAGGTTAGAGTCTGACATGGCAGAGTGCACTGTTGCTTACTTCCACATTTGTTTCTGCAGGATGACCCAGGAGCCGACAAAGAGAACTCCATGCTTCCTCCTAGCGGCGTTGTTCCCTCCACAAAGGCTAACGAGGACAACATGATCGACAACCCATACCTACGTCCGGTCAAGAAACCCAAAGTGAGGAGGAAGAAGTGACCTGAGCTGACAGACCTGCGTTTGCCACAGTGCTCGGTGCTTTCAGCAGCACAGTCAGCGAATCCCTGCACAGACAGGGGCAGCTTGGACCAGTACTGCTGCTGGCTTTGACATACTGACTGACTTCTATTGAAGATAACCTTTCTGTTAACTGTCTTTTTTTCCCAGCAAGCACTCACTTTTTGTAAACATCATAGTGTAATACACAAAAGACAGAAATCCACTCATTCTGTAAATAAAGAAAAATACGTTTCTTTTTTAAAACTCTGGGATTTCCAGCTTTTTTGACAGCAGATTAAGTCATACAATGTTCCTGTGTCATTGTCATGCTGGGTTTTCATCCATCAGCTTTACAGTTAATAGTACAGACTCAGGTAGGCCACTCTGTTCTTGTGTTTCAGGAACTCCTTGTCACTGTTGAGCTAAGGGGGGAAAAACAAGAGCATCACGTTATCAGAGGACACATGAGGAATATATTCCTTCAAGAGAATTATGCTATGATTACATTGTCTGGCTACAGTGGTGTGTAATTTTCGACTGGATTTAGGATGGCTCTTTAAAGCTGTCACAATTCTCAAAAAATGTCTAAAAAATGTCAAACTCTTTAAAAGAAAAGTTTGACATTTTGGGAAATGCACTTTTCTGCTATCTCGCCTGGTATTATATAAAAATGTCAATACCTTTCCTTCATACCTATTCCTACTCAACTATCAGGAATTTGCACTTAACGTGTATGTAATTGACCTCATATCACAGTATCACAAAATGGGTCTTTCTTCACCCACCTTCACCCTGAATGACCTCTTCTCCAGCTGAGGCAGCCGGGACCAGTCGGGCCTCCCAAAGCACATGGGCCAGCTCACTTTTCTGTTTGTGACTGCATCTTGAGTGTAGGCCCCAGGACTGCATCACAAAATAACGTGTCAGCTTGGTTCCATCAGAGCTGTGTGTGTGAGTGTGTCTCTCTGTGACTCACCCTGGGCTGTCCTCAGCTGTCGACGACATGCTTTTGAACCTTTGTGTGGCTGAGTTGAAAGGTGTTTGGCTGGGAGGGGGGATTCTGGACTGGCTCTGATTCTGCTGGTACTGCTGTGGTGAAGGGGTCACAGTCTGGAGGTGAACATTATAAAGACATTTTTCCAGGTGTCACTGAGGCGAAGTGCTACATCTCGTGATGAGTGATGCAATGAAAATGTGTTGCATATACCACGGTATAGGTTGGAAAGCGTGGCGCAGTCCTAGCAGAGAGGCCATATCCTTTCTTACTGCCAGGTGTCGTCCGCAGCTTGTAAAGTATGGTGCCAAACTGTGAAGGAAATGTAAAGAATTGTTCTGGTCACACAATTGATCAAACGGCCAGTGAATACGTATTATATATTTAATAAAGTAGAAAATATTTTCTAAAAACAAACGAAAAGTCAATATTAATACAGACTAACCTCGTGGTTGTCATAGCAACCGGGGCCGACATGTGGAGCTTCCTGTCGTGACATTTGGTTTCCCAGCCGGTCTGGCGCATAATGGAGAGGAAAGAGTTTCCTCTCCTGAGAGCTGCCGAAATGTACACGCTGAACATGCGCTGCTGACATTGTTTGGAAAACAAACCGAGCAACTTTTGAAAGAGCAAGTAACGAAAACGGAACGAAAATAGGACAAATTAGGCTAGCTCACAGTTAGCGCCGTACCGACCCACCGCGACAGCCGTTGTGTTTTCCCTTGTAACTATGGCAACCGGGTTAGCGTTAGCCAGGATGAGTTTAGCTGGAGAGTGACGACATTTCCACGGACTCGCTAAAAAGAGTGTTTTGTCTCCAATGGCCATGGAGATTAAAACAGTTCCAAATATTGGAAACTATAACAGTGGAGCCGTTTGTTCAGCTGGGATTAGGACATTATAATATATACTGCAAACAACTATTGAAAGATATTAACAGCATTTAGCTCATTAACGCTCCGCATATATCAAAACGCTGAAGTACTTAACTAGTGTTAGCTATCTGTTTTCATGAAGTGTTTTTTTTTTCTGCTAAATGCTTTTTTACTTACTGCTTTTCGAAATGGATGAATCACGTGACTCGCTGTCGTTTCTCTTCCGCTAGTGCAGTTAAATATGCAAATTGATTGTACTTTTTAATATTAAACACACATTTTTTACTGTGTGTTTGCTGTCATAGTAATAAATTCTATAAAAGAAATTCTGATATACTGAATGACAATAAATTGACTGGAAACTGTACTAACAGTGACTCAATAAAAAAGCCTAACATTCATTTCATTCTGTTAAATGTGAGGGTTTCACTCATATTCTTATTCTTCAATCAGCTGTTCTTTTCGTTTTTTGTCACGGCAAACTGAATATGTATGTATTCTGGACATAAACGGTTGCATTAAAAGACTTAAAGCTAGCTTTAGTGGCAAATTGTCATTTTGTTGAGATTTTATCAATACAATTATTTAAAGACCCTGCAAATTATGTCTCAAGCAAACTAACTACAGCCATTACACTATAACTTTAAAATCACAATTTATTGGTATCCATGTCCTGTACACTTTATGGCAGCTGCACATATTTAAATTTGACAAAAGCAGAACTGAGGCACAGACATTACATGTGTGTGATAAACCTGACACAAAGGCAAATTTAAAGGACAGGTCATGCAAAGAAATTTATAAATAAATTAAAAGTCACAAAAACATGGATTTGCAGGGGTGAAATTAAACTGCACTGACAAACTAAATCTAAGGATTAGTATTAGCAAACTTCGGTTTAAGACACTTCACAAATAATCATATTTTATATACAAGAACTTTTTTTTCCATTACCAGTAGTCTTTAAATTACAGTTGAGTTGGAGAAGTAAGGTAAGAATTGAGATCTTAAACGGTCCTACAGCATTCAGCATTCATGTTGGCGCACAAGGCATTCTCTGGTAAGAGTGCAAATTGGAAAATATCCACTGTACCTGCCCAACAGTGGCACAACAACACTTTTTAGCACACACACGCAAAATCAACTTATATATAATGATTAAGGTGCATCCATTTTGGCACTTGCAAATGTGGAGAGATGAAACGGAATGTACCTTGCAAGACAATAGTATCCCAAAGACAGCTGTGGAAAGAAATCTGTGAAGAAGAATATCAGAGGAAAACACTGTCTGCCTTACAAATATCTTCAAACAAGGAAACAAAGGCCCAAAAGGTACTCCCAGATCCACATTCTACCAGGAGGCACTGAAAATTTGAGGAGTGTGTGCATTCGCACTGGGAGAACTTCACTCCGTCTGAGGCACTGAAATCGTTGGACCTTTGGGGTCATCAAATCGATCCATGGTGGTTAGGTTTGTGATCATGTGCAGCCCATACACAAGAATCAAGAGCAGGACCAGAGTGGTCACAAGCCCCATCCAAATCCCTGGGGTGAAGAAGGCTGCACAGTCACTGGCATAGGAGAAACTTGTTCTGTTATTCAAACTGAAGCCTTGAATCTGTATGATCAAAAGAAAAAGGGGACATCTTGATGCATTGCTGCAGGAATGTTAAGTGACAGAATAGAAACAGTGGAACTACAGCTGTACCTGGAAGTCGACAAAATTGAGCTTCCACTGAGTGGTGGAGTTTGGTTCCAGCAGAGGATCCTGGAAGCTGGTGACGGACTGGCAGTGGTACGAATATTCTACAGGGGCAGTGAGGAAGCGGCTGCCGGTGAAAGACTGCATTTCTTGCCCGTACTGCAGTTGCACCAAGTCCAGGGTGAACCACCTTCGTGCAGACCCAGGATAGAACCGTTGGCTCATCATAAAACTGACAATCAACAAAAAATGATTAACAACAAACCTATAGTAGAATATCAAACAAATTTCACCAGTGTAGAATATTAAAAAACCCTTCTACTCATATTTAACAGAATTAAGAAGTATGAAAGATTTAAAGGCAAATTTAAAGGAACTTTAAACAAAACCTAAAAAGGAATAATGAGAAGTTAAATACCAATCTTTTTTATGTCTCCTGAAAATTCAACAGCTGGAGAGCCTAGCACAACTGAGAGAACTGGTCTGTACAAAGGTAACAAAATATTCTCGCCATCACCTTTAAGACTCGCTGACAGGTATCTGTCCGTGTAAAAATTTAAGCTTAAAGTTTAAAAGGGGAAAATCTGCAGAACTGTTTCTGGTGAGTCTCAGTCTCAAGGTACCACAAATTAAATTAACAAGACACATAATGCTAATAACTTTTATAAGAACTTCCATCATCTTCTGACAGTTTCCCCTTTTTTCCAATAATTGCGCTAAGCTAACTGGCACTAACTATTTATTCAACAGATGGATATGAGAGAGGTTATAAAGAGAAATCTAAAATGTGTAACTACTAAATATAAACAAGCCATTTATTGCCTTACCTTAGTGTAACGCTTTGAGAGGATGAAGGATTATAATTGAGGACGAGCCTAATAAGGGAAAAGAGAAATATGTTTTAAGTTATTTATTTCATTTAGATAACACAACGTTCTCTTATCAAGAAAACACAAAAAAGCTCAAGTGCTGTGAAAATTATGAAAAGCTCACTTACACTGAGTTAGTCTCATTACACTGAGATCCTGTAAAGGTAAGGATAGGTGTAATGTTAGGTGCAGCGAAGTCAATCCATTGCAAAGTGCTTGAGTTTAACACAGCAACACTGAGACTCTGTGCCCAAAGCATAATGCAAGGGCCACTGGACCCATTAAATATGATGGGAAGATTGTCACTGGATCCACTTGCTTGGAGCAAAGACCGGCCCACAGGCTGGTTTGGCATAGAGATCTCTGAAATCACCTGCAGAGGTAAGTAAGCATGATTCACATTAAAATTCCTTCATATGCCATTTGTTTGAATATTTACTGTATATGATACTGGGTATGTATAAACACAAAGAAGTAATATTAACAGTAATCTGGTACATGATGTTCCAACTTTCATGTGTGTTAGTTTGAATATCTCACTCGTGATGGCTGCAGTCCTGTGTATATTGCAGTATATGGGACATTTTTGGTTTTCATGATACTCAGAACTTCTCCAATAATCTCATCTGTGAAAAGCAAAATACACAGTTACACAATGCAAAAACAAGCAGACGTTCACAAGTACAGCAGCGTTACAACAGTGTTGTACAATAAAAACCTACCATTGCCATGCAGGACTTCTTTGCAAGATTTGGGCAAACTGAAACAATAAGAACATGTTAATTTTGCTGTGATGGTTAAATTATATTTCTGTTCACTGATATACTACAGAAAACAAATGTCTCACCCAGTACAATAAGGAAAATTGATGAGCAATAGATTGCTGACAGATGTGTTGATGCTTAGGTGCGACAGTGTGTCTGCGTCTACGAGTAGGGGTGACACACCGAGCTTGTCCTGCAGGAGAGTCAGGACAGAAGTGGAGCCCGACCACTCTGAAGCTGGAAGTGTCACCGATGAGTAAGAGGACTGCATCGCTGCCTGGAGAAGAGTATGTGGAAAGAATTATCAGTCGTATTAGTCTGACAAAAACTCTTTCATTTATTCAGAAATAATGTAAATCTTAGAAAGATATACCTCAAGGTTTTGAAAGGCACTATCCTGCTTGTTTCCAAATACGCCACCAAAGACTGTAAAGTCCTCTTTGCTTAACTGAATTCAAAGAAAGACAATAAAATATCACAATTCACCTGCATCACTGTAAAAGTTAAAGTAATCAGCTGCATTAATGACCATACAAACAATGTACTACAGGGGAACTGTTAAATGGGAAGTAATGCTAGAGCTCAATGTTACACAGTATCATGTGGGACTACAGTGCAACTACACATGACTCATAACTGCCCTGTTTTACACAACTTCAATAACCAAGGACAAGTTCTCTAACAGACGAACCCTATGATGGAATCTGTGAACATCTCAGGAGAAGCTGAACACTTCTCACCCTGAGGCCCAGTCAGTTTAGTTATTGATACTGTAAGCATGTTTACTGCAGGGCAGGAAGTCATGTTCTCCCAAGTCTCTTACTGACCTTGTCCTGCAGAAAGAGCAGCACGGTATGGGGGCCAGAGCTAAAGGCCGAGGTGAGGTAGGACGTCAACTGGTCGTTGGTTGTAATGTGACCAGCTGCAGGTGAGGCCAGTGGTGGTAAGCTGAACATGCATGGAAGTTAAGACACGGGTTATTTTGGTTTTTTTGGCTGCTTAAGCATAGTTTTTGAAACAGTCTCAGGCCCCAAAACACTTCATTAGTCCTGCAAAAAGCCATAACTGACTCTATACATGTCAACAGTAAGTGTATTTATCAAACAGTATTGTGTAAACAGAGGACACTGTAACTGTGGTTTTGTATTTCATTTCTCATTCAGACTCAGTTACAATAAATAAATGATGATGCAGCGTATGGATAACATTCATCATAATATATCTTATTATAGAAAAGAGAAATTCACCACACACTAAATCACATTTAAAGTGGCAGCTGTGGAATAGACAAACATAAAGATGATGTAAACACTGTACAGTAAAGACATGTCTCCATACACGTGTGTGTGTGTGTGTCTGTTGGTACTATTGTACAAATCATCCTAACGTTACCATAGACTTACATGCATTTTATATCAAATATTAGCCTCTACACACAAAAATGAAACTCTCAACTAGCTGTCATGTCTTTGTCCTCCCTGTGCTAAAGTAAAACTCTGAATCTAAACAATCCTCGTATAATCTGCTTCAACCTGTAGGTTTTGGCCAAAAAAGGCCAGTTAGCCTGAAGTTAGGATGATAGAATTTCAAATATATTTAGCTTCAAAGGTTAGCATTAGCATGAACAGCTGAGCAGTTACAACTCTTACTTGACATATTACAAAAAGAAACATGCATATTACCCGTCACTGGACCACATCAGAAGTGGGACTTGAGCAGTGGAGCTCCCTGAATCGAAAAGGGCAAAGAAAAAGCAAATAAAAGGCATCAGTCGCACCGTGCTCGAGCTCGACGCTGCCATTTTCCTTCAGTCTTTCCGCAAAGCTGTGTTCACGTGACTCCAACCAGCTGACTGTCATGTGCGGCAGCGCGCTTCCTGCCCCGCCCACACCACCGGATGCTGCAGCCTTCCTCACTCAAAGCCCTCAGACTGGTTTAACAACTAACTCCAGCTGAGCACTGTACACCTGTGATGCTTGATGTGGCGCATTCTCATGGGCAGGTTAACCTCCTGGATGGACCAGGGGCAAAGCTTTACTGTTGGGCCCTATCAACTCCACTTCTTGTTAACCTCTAAAAGAGATTAAGGAGCTGCCTGAAAATTATTTTTGACATTTCAGGTGACATAATTAAAATTCTAACTTAGCTGTTTAGGCCTAAATGAAATGGAGTACATGGCAGCTTTTGGAGGTCCTGGGACTTGCTCAGCTGGTGATCAAGCCTTGTTTGTATCTGAGACTTTTTTCACTGTTACTACAATTTACTTGGAAGCATTGTACATTTAACTCTGTGACACGTATTTGACAATTTTAGATACTTTGCACAAAATATATGATAAATGCTTGTATAATCTTTTATTGGTATCTAAAATATGATGCTTTTCTACTGTACTAAATCATTATCAAGATCAAAATTATCAGATTTCTTAAATATTTGTAAGGTTCTTAATCATTTTGAACAAAGTATCAGTAATTACATCAGTAATTACTGTGCAAAAACAGTGGCTGTCATAATGCTGAATGTGCCATAAACAAACATGTGATGTGTGTAATGCAGCTGTCAATGAATGACAGGTACACCTGGCAACTGTCCATGGTGCTGACATCACTTACATTTTGCTATTTCAATCCTTGTTCAACTATTCATGTGTCCATCATCCATGTAAAATAGAGAAAATAAAAATGGAAAATAAAAAGATGTTAAAATAAAATAAAAAGGCTCTAGAAAAGACCTGCGTGCGTTCAGTGAGTGAGAGCAACTCCCATCCACACAGCTGTGCCGGCGGAGGGATACACCTGCCTGCATCCACGCAACGCTGCTCCTACGACTGGAAAGGAAGGATAGAAAAGGAAATAGAGAACACACGGACTTGGTCAAAATATATTTAAAACGACAAATAATATAAAACTCCAAGCCAAACTCCGAAACGAAACTGCACATATGTATGAACGCTCGGTAACGCGAGCCCAGAGTGGGAGTTTCCCCTTACAGACATGTTTGTCAGTTTGAGTCCATTGTGTGGCAACAGAGGAAGGGGGAAGGAGGATGCGCACTACTTCCCGACGCGCAGCGACATTGTTCTAGAGTGCTCCACGATCAGGGCCATCTTTGGTCGTCCTCGCCGGTGACAGTGTGGACAGCATATTCCACTGGTCCTCAATGTGTTATTACTAATAAACTGCATTAAACTTTGAACGAGCCATTTGAAGCACTCGGACAGAGAAAGGCACACAGCTTCCCGGTTCGTGGACTGACAGGCTTTCTCTCCTTCAACACTTCATTTGTCGAGGCAGAAAGAGGAAAAAAAGAGGGCGAGACGGGAGAGGCGGTGATACAACATGGATGAGGAATATGATGTGATCGTTTTGGGCACCGGACTCACAGTAAGTAGTCAGCCTCCTATCGTCTGCTTAGAAACGACATTAGTGTTGACTGTGCGAGCTTGCAAATGAGCATTTTAGCCACTTTAAAGGCCCGCTTGTCTTCTCTCTCCTAGCCTAGAAATGAAAAGCTCCCGCATCCCTGTGCGCTGGTGACATTACAAAATAGTGATAAGAGTGATGCGTTCGGGAAACGTGCTGGAAATGCAGCTGCCTGTGCATCGCCACGTCTCACTTGTTCTTCAGTCCCACGGGCGGCGCACTGTTGTGTTCCACCCAGCAGCATCCTTTAGGCGTAACCCCCTCAGTGCGTGTCATGGTCCTCTTCGCACAGACAGGCCTCCATCCTGAGGTTGGCGCAGGCCTGAGCACGGGCTTTATTACACGACTGAGCCTTTCACCGCTGCCTCCGCCCCGCTTATCACACCCAGTGCGACACAACAGTGCCTGACAACGTCTATGTGAAATGATTTGATGTTTCTCACGCAGTAAAAGTCGTTATCAAATATGCTTTTTCTTAGCGTGTAGTCATAATACCACCTATTTTACGATGCAGTGATGCCTGTAATAATGTTCTTAAGTTATTCTTATGTATAATGTTCGCTGTCATTATTCTTATCATTCTTCTTCTTCTTATTATTATTACTATTATGACAGATACATGAACCATCCAGTCACGCATGCGCACATCGCTCCCTCCGTCCTCCCCTGCAGCCTTCTGTCAAAACCTCCTAACTTGCATATACACTCACTTGCCAGTTTGTTAGGTACACCTAGCTACAAGCTGTTGTAGTGTAGCAGTGTAACAGCTCTGCAATAAATCCTATGAAACACACCCTCAGTGATATAAACAGGGTGGACAAATTAGTAGAACAAATATACTCCAATGTCGGTTTATTAGGTACAGCTTCTGAAAATAATACAGTTGAACACAACAGTCATGCAGTAAATTCTCCTTCTGCTTTTGTTTTAAAAAAGCGTTGCTCCAACTGTATGGTAATTTTGGATGATGTCGTTTGTTGACATCAGGAACTGACTGACTGCTGAGTGACTTCCTCCTCCCTAATACATGTTCATCTGGTGTCATGTCCAAATTCAAATTGATGTGATGTTACTGTTGGGTTAAAGTTGAGTGTTCAATGTTGTTTCATGCAGGAATGCATTCTGTCTGGGATCATGTCTGTGAATGGGAAGAAGGTCCTCCACATGGACAGGAACCCGTACTACGGTGGTGAGAGCTCTTCCATCACCCCCCTGGAGGAGGTAAAGGGCACACAGGAAAAAAACAATCATAGTCCCTCAGTACATCTTGTTTTACTTCCACTGCCATTATCTGCTGTTTTTACTGTCTTCATTTGCCTGTGTAATACTTCAGATTCTGTGAGCTCCATAGGTTTCAGCCTCACAGGATGTTGTTACTGTTTCTCTTTTCTGTCCTCTGCCACAGCTGTACAAGCGCTTCAGTCTTCCAGATAGCCCGCCTGAATCAATGGGCAGAGGAAGAGACTGGAACGTAGACCTCATCCCCAAGTTTCTCATGGCCAATGGTCAGTATCCGTTTACTAGACAATTTCTGCATGATTATTATCCTTAGGAATAAGGAATTAATTATGTACTTGCAGTGCAGTGAAAACGTATTTGGCCCCTTTAATGATTTTTTTCAATATTTGTCACACTTTAATTATTCAGATAATCATACAAATGTTAAAATTACACAAGAATAATTAAATACAAGATTCCGTTTCTAAAGGATGACTTCATTAATTAAGGGAAAAAAGCTTTTCAAACCTGCCTGGTCATGTGTGAAAAGCAGCAACAACTGTAGTTAAGTGTTTATGATAACTGGCAATTAGTCTTCTAAAGTCCCGTGGAGGAATATTTCTCCTGTTCTTCTTTGAATTGTTTTAATTCATCCACATTGGAGGGTTTTCAGGCCTGTTTGAGGTATTTGGATATAAGTTCAGGCTTTGACTAGGCCACACAAACATTTTTTTTAGACATTCCTGTTTATTCAAGTCATCCAGGTCTTGAAGCTCATGACCCAGATCATCACACTACCACCACCCTGTTTGACTGTTTGTATGATCTTTTTTTTTTTTTTTTTTTTGAGTTAGTCTTATGCCAGATGTAATGGGGTGCACTCCTTCCAAAAAAATCTTCTTTTGTGCTCCAAATTTTTGGGGATAATCAAGATGTTTTTTGTCAAATGTGAGACGACCCTTTGTGTTTTTTTTGGTCACTAGTGGCTTTCTCCTAGGAACTCTCCTGTGGCAACCATTTTTGTACAGTCTCTTATATCAACACTAACCTTCGTTGCGCTCTTAAAGAAATTCTCGTAGACCGGCCTCTCCTGTGGAAGGTTCACCTCTGTACCAAGTTTTCTCCATTTTTGGACAATGGCTCTCACTGTGGTTCACTGGAGTCCCAAAGCCTGAGAAATGGTCTTGTAATCCCTTCAAGACTGATGTCTTCTTGAATTTCTTTAGGTCGCAGCATGACGTGTTGCTTTTTGAGATCTTTACGCTTAACTTTGTCAGACAGCTTCTATTTAAGTGATTTATTGATTCAGCAGGTCTAGCAGTAATCAGCCTGGGTGTGACAAGTGAGATTGAACAAAAAATATGTGGTTAATTACAGTCCATTCATGATTTAGTAAGGGGGGGCAATTACTTTTTCACATATGGACAGGCACATGATGAACAGCTTTTTTGTTAAAAACTGCATTTTGTGTTTACTTGGGTTACCTTTGTGTAATATTGAAAGGTACTTTTTCACAGAACTGTAAATGTGAAGTAAGTGGTAAATAATCTGCACGTGGCGGTTTTCTACCTTTTTGGTACTCAAAGTGCTTTAAGTGGCTTTATTAATACTATTAGGGAGGATTGTTTTATAGTTGACGGTTACTGATAAGTGAATAAGATGTGACTGTTTGTCTTTGTGATTTGCAGGGCAGCTTGTGAAGATGCTGCTATACACAGAAGTGACACGGTACCTTGACTTTAAAGTTGTGGAGGGAAGCTTTGTCTACAAAGGAGGAAAAATCTACAAGGTGCCGTCCACTGAGACTGAGGCACTAGCTTCAAGTAAGCTGCTCGAACACATCTCAAAAAAATCAAGAGCAGGGTATTCAAACTAAGTAATACTGGTGGTGTTATAGCAACGTAAAGCCTGTGTTTGAATTCCCAGATCTGATGGGGATGTTTGAGAAGCGAAGGTTCCGGAAGTTCTTAGTCTTTGTGGCCAACTTTGATGAGAATGATCCCAAGACCTTTGAGGGCATGGACCCCAAAACCACAACGATGAGGGACGTTTACAAGAAGTTTGACCTTGGTCAGGATGTCATTGATTTCACTGGCCACGCCCTGGCCCTCTACAGGACAGATGAGTAAGAACAGCAAATGAATTGTAACTCATAACCTACCTTTTCTAAATGTAATCAAATATGATTTAATACTTCTGATACCTAATTTGTTTTATTTTTTATTAAACCACTTTTTGAGTAGGAGTATTAGTAGAAGTTTTGTCCTTTCGTAGACCAGGACCAACTTGTTTCTTTATTTATTTTTCTGCATCAGCTATCTTGATGTTCCCTGTTTGGAGACGATCAATCGCATCAAACTGTACAGTGAATCACTGGCACGGTATGGGAAGAGCCCTTACCTCTACCCACTGTACGGTCTGGGAGAGCTGCCGCAGGGATTCGCCAGGTAATTTAATGAATTTTGGATTTTAAGATGGCACTTACTGTAATGTAGTTTGAGTTGTGTAAATACTGGAATAGAAAACAGCATACGATTCAACAGGTTTTACTTGCTTGTTACCTTAGGTTGAGCGCAATCTATGGAGGAACCTACATGCTGAACAAACCAGTCGATGAGATTGTGATGGAAAACGGCCACGTGGTTGGAGTAAAGTCTGAAGGCGAGGTATGCTGGTTTATATTTATGCAAATCTAACTATTCCATAGAAAACATTAGAGTGGACACAAAGGGAGTTTATTCGCTGATGTATATTTCAACCTGGGAACATTAAGCTCTTCAAAGTGCTGCATTTATTCATTCCTGCTACAGGTGGCTCGTTGTAAGCAGCTCATCTGTGACCCCAGCTACATCCCTGACCGCGTCCGTAAAGCGGGTCAGGTGATCCGTGTGATCTGCATCCTCAGTCATCCCATCAAAAACACTAATGATGCTAACTCCTGCCAGATCATCATTCCTCAGAATCAGGTTAACCGCAACTCAGGTGAGGACTGGTGTCCCTTTTTTAGTCAAATAAGCTAAATGCTGTAATGCAGTTTGATGGGGTTAAGGGTTGAAAAATTGGAAGAAAAGCATTGTTTACAAAGATGTCCTTTCTATTCAGTGTAACTGATTCGATGTGAAGTAATGAGGACTTACAAAAATCAGTAAATGCACGTTTAAGGGCGTCTTGACTTTATCCTCAATTTGCTAATTCTCCAGACATCTACGTGTGCATGATCTCCTATGCTCACAATGTGGCAGCCCAGGGGAAGTACATCGCCATTGTCAGCACCACAGTGGAAACCAGCGAGCCAGAGGCTGAGATAGAACCAGCTCTGGAGCTGCTGGAGCCCATCGACCAAAAGTCAGTGAATGATCATATGACATACAGATGTTTGCATGCCATTTGACATACAAACACAAAATAAACAAAAATATAAGAAACCTTGTAATTCATAACCAAGTTTAGTAAATGGAGATTTATGGAGAGTTTTTTTTCCAGGTTCGTGGCTATTAGTGACCTTTATGAGCCAACAGATGATGGTACTGAGAGCCAGGTAAGACTTAGTTTTTAACAACATTGCAACTATAAAATAAAGTTCTTTCACCAACAAAACTAAATGTTTATGATATTTGCCGATGTTCTTAGTGCTCCTGGTCTCACAGTCCACCACTTTGGTCACTTTGGTTCAGATAGAAATACCTCAAAAAACTATTAAATGGATTGTCACGAAATTTGACATTCATGGTTCCCAAATGATGTGTCCTAATGATGTTATTGATCCCCTGACTTTTTGCAGTGCCACTACGAGGTTGACACTTTATGGTTTGAATCAAATATCTTAAGAGTTACTGAATCTATTGTTATGCTATTTGATACAGATATTTCTGGACACATTTTATGTGGATATGACTTTTCCTGTAAGACTGGTTAGAATTTCAAATTAAACTTGTGACAAGCTAATGTAGGATGGTAGTCATTACCTAGTAAACGTCAGAATTTTTGCATTTTCAGCAAGTTGATACAGCTTAAAGTACCGTTCTGCCCGATTCTCAGTCTTGCTATTCTGTCTTTCCCAGGTCTTTGCATCAAGGTCCTACGATGCCACCACTCACTTCGAGACCACTTGCAACGACATCAAGGACATCTACAAACGAATGACCGGGAGCGACTTTGACTTTGAGAACATGAAGCGCAAACAGAACGATGTGTTTGGGGAGGATGAGCAGTGAGCAGTGAAGAGGGCGGGGCCCGGGAGAGGAGGCGGGGCGGAAAGGGGCGAGAGATGCGGCAGAGTCAGTGGAAAAGGGCCGGGGGGGGCCTGTCTGAGCACTGCTTTAATAAAAACAAATGGGTGGGAGTGGTGATAGAATGAAGTGTGAGTGTAGAGGATGGGGTGTGTTTCTGAGCTCTGCCTGCTCTGAGCCATTTGCCTCCTTTTCCCATTGTCCCCCTCTCTCTCTCTCTCTCGCTCTCTCTCTCTGTCTCGATGCGTTGAAACACATAAATGCTCACACACATACACGCTGTTCAAATACTCACACTCCCTATCTCTGTCAATGAAAAGCAGGGTTGATATGGTCTTTCATTCCATTGTAGAATTTACAGTATAATCATGTCTTAACTATCATCATTAGAGGTGAATTTATTACTTCTTGTTGCCGATTTTCGAAGCATTTCACTCTTTCTGTAATGTCTTTCTCCTCATATCAGAAGTCGGATGGCGTTGAGAGGTTTGAATTGCAAGCGCTGACATGAGAGAGCTGTGATGGCTTAGTGTAGAATCCTCTGGAAGGGTCATCTCCAGTTGAATTGCATGCATCTTTTACACACGTTAGTATTGTACATAGACTCAAATGACACTGCGGTATGAAGGCTGGACCATTCCACGCATCACTACTGTCAACCCTGCTTTCACATTTCTCTTACTTGGTCTTTTACCTGTGTTTTCTTCAATAGGCGCTGCTCCTTTTGGCAAAAATCTGTTGATCAGGCAAAATAATGTGATTCAAAAGTTACATATAAATAGGCTGTTCTGTCAACTGATAGTGCTCACTTTGCAATGCTGTTGTGTTTACCTGTGCTAGCGAGCAAGCTAACCAGCGGCTATTTCTTGTCCTCTCCACCCCCCCACCCGTAAAAAAGCCTTGTTGCTTCATTTATCTGTGTTGTATAATGTCATTTTGGAATTTGAATAGTTTACTTTCTAACATTTTAAATTATTGAAGAGTTTTATTTCTATACATTTGGTGCAGATTTCACTGGCTGAAGTTATGAAGTTTACAGAGCTGAGGTTGAAACTGTGGTCCTCAAGTTGAACGTTAAAAAAAAACAATTAAAAGAAATGTCGGGAGCTAAAGAGAGACAGGAAGAGATTTGTGTTTCGTGAAGTATTCTGAAAAAATTGGAATAAGTAATGAAAACAAGCTGATTTTGGACGTGTTGCGGCGGCGAGAGGAATGTATGTGGGAAATGTGCTGGATTAGGGGTTTGCATGGTTTCGCTTCTGAGTGAAAGAGGGTGAAGACTGAAATTTCGGCTCATAGTGAAAGCACCAGATTGTGTATTGGTTGTTTCAAACCTTGTGTGTGTCACTGAGATAAGAGACTAAATCAAATGAAAAACTGTAGTTGTTCTATTGAAGGAAAAGCTGGAATCTCCCTTAACTTGAAAAGACTTTGTAACATAGCAAACGTACAAAGCTACATTTACAATTCCTGCACCACAGGAATTAACCAAGATGCTTTTATTTGGTTTTATCCTTGATTTGGGGTCTAATTCCCACGTCTGGACCCTTTCAGAAAGCATCTGCTCTGTTGTGACAGTTAGAGACAAGTTGAGTTGTGCCAGAAATGGTGTCGCTGTTATTGGCAAAAGCTTGCTGGAAATCTTCAGTCCAGTCTAGTAGTGGATGTTGCTCTGCAGATCTGTCTGAATGCTACACAAGGGGAATTATTTTCCTTCGAGTCAGGTACGCCTGAGTGGAAGCACTTCCACATGTGCAGTGCACCCTCACTTGGAGCCAGATTATTCTGTGACTTGGCTTGTTAGACGTCATGAAACAAACAGATTGTTTTCCTTTAAAACACTGAAGCAATTTCATTCCACTTTATCCACCACAACTAATCCCTTAATAACTCTAAACAAAGTTATTGCGTGTTTGGGGTGTTGATGTGTCTTATTGTTATGCTCTATTTATTTAAATTTCACTGACGTGTCGTGGAAAGGTTTACATCAGATGCTGAATATGCTACGCTATTAGTTTATGTTCAGACGATAAAATGGATTTTTAAAGTGATGCACAACGAAATCACGTTTTTTTGTTTGTTTCATTTGTTTTATTTGCGGTGTCATGAGTTTTGTTTACCTTATTTTGTGATCATTCCAGTGTTGCATTGAATATGATTCTTAGCATCCCTAAAGAAGGGTAACAGCAAGTCAGACACAGAGCTGAAATCTAAATCTGTGCAGCTGTGTGTTCACTGCAGTTTCACACTGTGCAACATTGTGTGTGTGGTCTTCATTCTGGAAACATGTTATCAGATAAAAACTGGAATACTGTTTACTCTTTAACCACACCTCCCCCTAGCATCAGATACTGTCTCCTCTTTCTTATTTATTAAAAACAAAAGCCTTGTGTTTGGTTGTACTGGTTATAATTTTGATCCAGTTTGGGCTCTGAAAACCACCACTGACAATATCCCTTGAAATTGACAAAAGAAATAGTTCAGGCTGAGTAGTAGAAAAACTTACTGTCCTTGTTTGATCACTAGTATGTGAAAAATGCCTAATGTCTTGTGTAACAAATAAAATGAATTAAACTATGAATGAAATGATAGAAAATAAAAAGCACATGGCAAACCTGGAAAAACTGTTTTGTATTTGTTTTGGAAGATGAAAGCACTGCATAATAGTCTTTTATATACGCTTGTACTAGAAAATACAACTTATTATTTATAATAGGATCTGACTTTTCCAAATAATCAGTCCATAACAACACAGAGGATTAATCTGATATGTATCTTTCGAGTTGTGAACAGAGTTACTGTGCAACGCGTTTTGGATCAAGCACAGCACAAATGGACATTTTGTGGTTGCCATGCGACCGGGAGAACATTGCATCTCTGTCATAGATACAGAGCATGAATTCAATTCAATTTCAGCCACGGAGAAGAAATAAAGGCAACATTCAGGCCTTCACTATATTTGCAGAACTATCCTCATCATCAGTTGCAGTTTTCTTTTTCACTGTAGCCTGTAGTTGTCTCCCCCTCTTTTCCTCTTTTGTGACCACACCTGCGTTTGTTGGTGTCTGTCTACTCCTTATTGAATATTAGACAGTCCCATTCAGAGACTGTGCCACTGTCATTTTAGCCTTGTGGATTTTCCAGTTCTTGTTCATTCTTTGTCCAATAACCAAGCCACGCTAATAGCCGTGACCTGAGCTGTGCAGCAGGGAGACACAGAGGTGGAGCTGACTCAGCTAGAATTACAAATGATCCACGACGTAGGTCTCATATGAATGACCCAGCAGTTTTTCTATCTCCGCCTTCGGCACCACCCAACACTTGCTGAGGTGGCGTTTCCTCACAGTGTCTTTCAGCGTCTTGTCTTGCAAAGTGACTGGCATGTGCTCTGATCCCCACCTTAGGATCCCCCTGGCTAAAACTCTCTCCTTGTCACCCTGGTGAGCACCTCCATCCACATGATCCTTCACCACCTTTACACTCATGTCAGCATGCTGAAACTGGCCTGTAGGCAGATAAAGGCAGCAGAGGTAGAAAAGAAACAATTAAGTACAGTTTCTCAAGACTTGCATTGAAATACAAAATTGAAATACATTATTAAAAAGTGAAGGAGGTACTCAAACCGCCCTGCGATGGACTGGCGATCTGTCCGGGCTGTACCCCGCCTCTCGCCCGAAGACAGCTGGGATAGGCTCCAGCACCCCCCGCGACCCGAACTCGGATTAAGCGGTAGATAATGGATGGATGGTACTCAAACCCATATTAACTACTAATGCCACTAAACTCTCACAATAAATGTAGAGATTGTATTCTCAGCAAGTACTTAAAATAGAGTAAATGTACTGAATAATATTATATATTGAATGTTTGTATACAAAATTCTGTTGCAACAATGTGTAAGCAGCATTTTACCGTTGTAGTTGTTGAATGTAGAGCTTCAGTGTCTATTTAATATACAATTTGGGATTGTGAGATGATTAACTGGGTACAATAGAAAATAAAACCTAAAGTTTGACACACAAATCTATATTTATTCTTTAGACTAATCCCTATTTTTTGTCATTTTAATGAAATATACTGTAGAATCCTTTTACTTCTTTAGTTTGCAAAGAGAAAAACTATCTATAATGTTTGTGTTGTTGTTTGTTTTGGGTGTTTGGTGGTTAAGATAATCCCTAGAAAATAAATAACTAATTATTCATAATGTATATATACTGTAATAAAGTGATAAAGTATCAGCCAAAAGTATGGAATAGGCATAGAAACCATCAAAATAGAATTTACTCTGAAGTACTGTCAAATACAACTGAAAATCCTCTTACTGTATATATTACTGTCTGTGTTGACACACATTATCAGAATGCTCTCATATGCTAAAACTCACTGTATTCTAATAGCATCTGAATACTTTGTGCAGTGCCAGGGGTCCTGCAATGTGCTGACAAGCATTACATTAAGATTGAATATGGTCAACAGATTCATTTAAAAGTGTGGTTTTAACATAAAGATTTAAGGGCTGAATCAGGAGGATAAATACAGCACATTATTTTCATTTTTTCCAGCACAATAAACAGTTTTACTTTTGATACCTTGCTACTTATGCTTATACTCATTTTCACGTGTATTTTGCTAATCAGAGTGATAGGTGCATACCCAGTAGTCCTTGGGTCGAGGGAGACAGCCCCCGACCATCTGTGATGTAGAAACCTAGGTGAGCCATCTGTAGGTAGCTGGGGTGTTTATAGTGGTGGAAGAGAACAAGGAAGCGCACGTCGTTGGCCAGCTCAATCCAGCAGCTCCAATGGTTGTCCACGGTAACTGTCACACCCTGCCTTGTCATCGATCCTTGCTGATTGATGGGAAGTGTATCTCGTCCTTCTCCTTCCACCAATACAACATCCAGAGAGAGTGTGATGACGATTTCACCAGAGCCACCTGTGGCTGACGAGATGGTGAGCTGATCAAAGTAGGTCCGGGGGCGGTCTTCTACATCATGCTTTGAGGGAGCCCCCATCAAGTGACCATCCACAATGATTCCTTAAAGAGGAAGGAGATCCATGTACAGATTTGATACACCCAAAAAAGTGCAGTATGTGCTGAAAAGACACTCCCTGACTGAAATTAGAGATATTACTATTGTGCATACCTCTCTCCGGGTCCTCTAACAGTCTGAGAACGTCATTAGCGCTGCCATCTACTGTGAAACAAAGGCTCTGATGCAGCTTTGGCAGCTGGACCACAAAATGAGGATCTCCATCAACTACAACAGACAACACTGAGCATTAACATGACGTGTCTACATGAAATATGCAACTTTTATATTTATAAATATAATGTAGATCTTTAACCTGATGAGGAGAAGACCCCGATAGTGCTCAGTCTAGGTGTAGATTCTAAAAGCACAAGACATTCAATTAAAGGACAGTCCTCCTCAACCTCAAGAACTGAAACCAATGGCAGGACTAGACATGTACTGCAAGTTGGATTTCTACAGTAAATTATATTTCATGTAGGACATGTAGCTGTAAAAAATACCCACTGAATGCTTACCAAATGACCCTGTATCTGCAGTATCATCCCCTAAAAAAATCCAGAAACATATTGGCCAAGAAACATTTTAACATTTGTACTAAAGTAGTTTACCAGAGGCACTAAACTGGTAAACATTTCAAACTTACAGGCGTCATAGTTGAGGTCGTAGTCGTAGTCATAGGTAGCATCGTAGTCTAGGAAATGGTAGTGAGAAATAAGAAACTATGTCTGGAGATATTCTCAAGGAATTCAGATTTGACATGTTATGAAGCATTAAAAGTGACTCACCTTTTACAAGGTCAATATCTATTTAATAGAAGAAACAGAAAATAATTCATGTGGCTGAATAAAAGGTAAAATATCATTAAATATTTGTATTTAATGATATTTTATATTTCAATTTACTAGTAATTTATTAACAGAAGAAGAGGAAGTACAGCTCTACCTTTTCTTTCAATCTGAATGGAGGTAGAGACATCTAGTGGAGAGATAAAGAACATTTAATTCAGCTTGTAACCAGTCAGGGCACTGAAAGGCTGCGATTGTATATTTAACTTTGTAAATGACAGGAAATAGAGTATACAACCTACCTAGAAGCCCAGCTGCCTCCCATAGCCGGGGTCCATCTGTTGCACCAGGCATGGGAGCAAAAGTGGCTGACACAAGGGTGGCAATACTCAGATCTGTGTCAACACCTGAGTTTGTGTTGTTGTGTTCCACAGCTGGTGCTGGGGTTGGAGAAGTGAGCGGAGACAACAGCTCAGGCAGAGCAGTGGCGATTTCAGGCTGAGCAACATTTGGAAAAGACGTTGTGCTATTCTGTGCCTCTGTGGAGGGCACGGTCCCTTTTACAGGAAGAAGAGTTGTCTTTGCAGTGCTGAGCATCAAGGTAAGGGGTCTCCCAGGCAGGGGTGTAAGTCGGGACCTGACTGAACTGAGTGAAGGTGTGGTGGTAACTGTTATCTCAGAGGGAGTAGTTGTTTTTGTCGCATTGGGCTGATGGGTGGAGACTTTTCCAGGTGCAGGGGGTGGTGCTGTCTTTAGAGCATTCAGTGGTAATATAGATATCTTTCCAGCAGGAGGAGGAGAGTCTGTTTTAAAGTCATTCTGGGAATGAAAGGACTTTTTACTAGATGAAGGTGTTTGGGCTGTTTTGATGGAGCTGGCACTTGTAGTAGTAGTTGTTTTCTTGGATGGTGAAACCACAGTTTTTGGTGTTATGACAATTCTTTTTTTAGTTTGTGGAGTATTTTGAGGTGGCTGAGGAGGATCTGGTTTTGTTTTGTTAGGCCTGTAATTAGAAAATGAACTTAGTATCTTTGCAACACCAGCAGCTGATATTTTGGTAGCAGCAGTAGTCGTTGTGGTTATAGTGGGTGCGGTGGGCGGTTTTGCAGTGGTTTGAGTTTGAGCTGCTTCGTCTGCATCTGGCTTAACTACAACTAAAGATGTGACTGGTGTTACAAAGTTATATTTGAGGGAGAGGTTGGTGGCCTTTTCTGCCAGTAACCTCTGAGCTGCAGGGTCAGTGGTGTTCAGTTTGGCTAGTAGAAGCTCTTTGATGGTATAATATGCCCAGAGACGATGCACAACGCTGGAGATTCCTTCCAACCGCCCCGAACAGTCTACAGAATCTACACTACCATTTGCCTTTCCGTGGGAAATCAACACATCATTTTCCAACTTGACACGCTGCTTTGAATCAGTGGCAGACATTGACACCTTCAAGTCCTTAACTCCTGGTTTAACTCTTCCAGCCACTACCAATTCAGAGCCTTGGAAGTAATTTGGGAACACTGAGCGTGTGATTTCGAATGCCTGATCATCCAGGTAGGACAGCTGGATGTCTGATAGCAAAGGGCTGGCTACTTCATCATAGAAGCCCTTCAGTTGCAAGGCTGCATCCGCATCCTCATACACCATCCTAGCTACACCTCGGTTATCCAGAGCCAGGCGTTTGAGAAGGAGGAAGTCTGCATCGTCTCCAAAGGCAAGACCAAACAGAGAAGCTGCACCTAAAGCCTTCTTGGCATTGTTAAGGATGATGTCACCGGCTGTTACGCCAATGGTTGCCTCGCCATCAGTGAGGAAAATTACCAGTGGGACACGACGGGATGACAGGTGGATGGAAGAGCTGGGGGATGGAGGGTTGACAAGCTGGGCAGCTGATAGCAGAGCTGCATTGATATTGGTCCCTGACATAAGAGGAACAATGTGCAGTATTAGTGTTGAAGATGGAAAGAACAGAAAGACAGTAGCTATACATTTTAACTATAATGCCACAGAAGGTGCTCAGAAGGTATCTTATTTCAACTCACATCCTTCTGCAATAATCCTCTTCACATATTCTTTGGCATCTTGTATGTTCTGGCGAGTTGCCCGCACCGTTCTTCCTTTTTTCCAGGTGTGAACTTTGTCTGAGAAGGTGATAATGTTGAAGTGATCCCCCTCTCTCAAGTCACCAAGGATGGTACACATGGCCTGCTTGGTCTACTGACAGAAATGAGTAGAATTATTGTCAAAAACCCTCATTATTTCTAAGAGTATGATATAATTTAAAGATTTGTCATCTAAGAACTTCAGCTATTACTACTTTATGAAGTTTTAAAAAAGGTTTCCACTTTACCTGTTTTATCTTGGTGCCTATCATTGAGCCACTGACATCAATGACAAATATAACATCCTTAGGAACCACAGGAAGACCTCGGGGAGCAAAGTAATGTACAAAGTAGCCATCATACACCTGAGAAAAGGAGAATACAAAAACGTGGCAGCGGGAGACTTGTTTTGCTGTAATTTAAAACACGTTTGTACTGTGATAGATATGCAAAGAAAATAAAAATAGAAATAAAAACTACTCACGACCTGGATGTCACCCATGGGGTCTCTGAGATCCACATCATACTGAATGACAAAGTCTGCATCAAGACCTTTGGAGGAGACACTGCTCTGCTGGTGCAATGTGGGACTGTAGCAAACTCGAGCACAGCCAGTGCTACGCTGAATATGAGTGGAGGCAGGGGCTTCTGCATCACCTGCAGGGAAAGGGCACCGACATCCCAGCGAAAGCCATGTAACAGTAGTTGAAATGGTTTAATAAAAAGGTCTAAAATGTTTCCATTGGAGGGACAATTTGGGAAATATTTGCTTTCTTCAAGGATTTTAAGAGTATTATCACTTTTATATACAGCCCTTGGTCAGTTAGATTATCTCAGCATAAAGACACTTAAAAAGAGAATAAGGGTAATTCACAAAATGTCTATTTCTTTAAAAGCTACTGTCTAAATGGTTCATTGGGATTCATCATGTAGGCAATTTTTCAACCAGTTGAGGGTACCAGGTTGTTTGCTTGTGCTTTACAACAGTGGGGTCATTTTCTTTTTTGAAAGTTGCTTCTAATAATCCAATGTATCTTAACTGGTAATAAATGTCGGATCTTACCTTCAGTAATGTTGGACAGCAGTCGGCTTGTTCTGAGAGGGGGCACTTTGATGAAACTGATGCCTGTCCTCTCTAAGATACTAACATCTAACGTCAGGTTCTGAACAAGTTGCCCGGGCCTCAGGCCCAAGCTGAGCTCATAGCGGCCGAGTCGACGTGGTAATAGCTCCTCATAGGTCAGGGAGAAGGACATCAGTGCTCCTGACGGCATGCTCACAGCCACACGAAACTTCTCAGTCTCCCTCTCTCTGCATCACAGCAGAATAAAAGTGAGGAAGAAAAATGCTGTCGAATATTTCAAATGAAACATTACATTTATATTCTGTGGTAGCTAAAAGGTAAAACATAAATTTTGCCTGTGACTGACTTGGTTGCAACAAGTCCGGCTGTTTTTCCTTGCTTCTTAGCAGCATCGTAAATTTTCCTGGCAGCAGCTCTTTCCTTCACCTGGGCCACATACACCTTGCCATTGGAGGTGCTGATAGGACAGCAGAAAGCAGAAGAAGAAACAGCTCTCTGTGTGACTCACAGTAGTCAGATTATATTTTAGTCAGAAACATGCTGGGCCCCCATTGAGTTGTTAAGCATGATTAACTTTATTTTGCTACTTGTATTTCTACAGCTATTACAGAACAGCTCCACAAACAGGCATCATGCTTGTTTACAGGTGGAATTCATATCATCTGAAGCAGAGGTGGGGTCATAAACAGGGTGAGTGGAAAAGAGTAATTTCCCTCTGAAAACAGCATTAACGAAGAGAGATCAAGCAGGTCGATTATGCTCTGAGGGAGCACAACTCTGCTGCAACTCATAAAATCCCAACCAAGATCAGTGCTCCGAAGTTCGGTCCAATTCACAAAGTGAACTTCCATGTCACGCAACACTCTGCTAAATTAAGGTCAAATCCTTTGGACAAATAAATAAAAAGAGAAAAAAAACTTCAAGGGATGACTCAAATAAACCCACAGGCTTGAAACGGCTCTTGTTTGAGAGACAGAGCAGAATGACCTGAGAGAGCAGAGTGGAAAATGGAGGAGCTTTTATTTATATGTGTGGCTGAGGGGGTGAAGGAATGGCCATACATCAGTGACCTACACACAGAACACAGAGCTCTTAGTTTCACACACAGAAATGCCAAAGAACTAACGCATTATGTTTGCCACCATTTTTTTCCCTTTGGGTATGTGCAGACAGGCTGTATAGGTTCTGAGTGTACATGTGGAAATATGTATGTGTAAAAGTGGAAAGTGAAAGAGAGTGTCATAGAAAGAGAAATGTGATGGTTGCAAAAGCATGTAAACATACCACACGCTCACATACTTAAAGAATCCAAGTCTAAGTTCACCTCCATGTAGACATGCATACATACAGTAGAAATAGGTGTGTGTATGTAGCATATCTAAGCTGGCACAGTGCCTCAGTAAACCGTGGCGGAAGGGGAGGGGACTGGGTAAAATCAGTCATTTTCTCTATTAACTTTCTGACTTGCTTTTACAAAGCATAGTATTCATCTGCTTTCAGGTTCCCCTTCCTCCTGACCTGCCTCCGCTCCCAAATCCAGCTTCAACTTGCTGTTGACTTGTTTGTTTAGTTTATATTTAGCATTTTTAAAGGGGAGAAGTTTCCAACCTCCGTGGTAATCAAATTATCCATCTCCTCTGGACTATAACTCTAGTTACTTACATAGTTCCTCTAAAGTTTTATATCTGTATTCTATCCATCAACTCAAACATGAGTCTTATAGCAGAGGAATAGGGAAGAAAGTGAGTAAGATAGTGATTGGTTGAACTTCCTGAGTCTCATGGAAATGTTAGCAGTTAGAAATAAATACTGCAGGTAACAGTTAGAGACAGTGAAAAACGATGTAGGACTGACTGACATGGTAAAGTTGGAGATGAAAGCAGAGGAAGGCAGGTCCACTTCAAAGGCAGCCTCCTTAATGACGGGGAGCTGGTTCCACACTGAACTCTGGACTGTGGTAACAGCATAGCGGGACACCACTGAACACTTCACGTGGTAGGCTGTCACCTCCAACTATTTGCATAACAAAAACACAGACGAAGCACTGATGATGACTGAACGGAAGAAGGTTTGGCTTAGTTATCACACCTGTGGGTTAATGCAACAAACAAACTGTTTGTAACAATCATAGATACTTACTTAAACTCACTGTCCTACCCTGAGACATAGAGAAAATGAATCATCATCCTCATGCATAGCTGCTTGCCCACCCCCACACACCTCACATATGACGGGTTGCCCTGCATCGCTCTGACAAGTCAAAGAAATAACACAAAGTCGGTCCCTGCATGATGTCTCTGCCCTTCTCTTGTTTACTTGGGAAGCGCCGGCGCCTGCTGAGACCAATCTGGTCAAGGCCGGCCACATTACTGCCGGGACGAGGCGACAGGCAGGAGGAGGAGAGCCACAGCAGCTTTTCAACTTGCTGGAATTTCTCCGGAAAGATGTGGTTTGGGCTACACAGACTGATTTACTGTATGTACTCTACCGCTTCACAGGTAACACTGAAGCAAACTGAGGGGAAACCACAATGAAGCTACTCATGATGGTCTGCGAGGTTTTGTTTTGTATAACAGATCCAAAGTACAAAGCTATCGATCAATTACTTTTGAACTTTCCAGAAATAAATAAATGAAATACTACTACTACTACTACTACTAACAACAATAATAATAATAATAATAATAAAAAAATGTACCATTGTAATTATTATTTGGTAACTATTTATATTCTGCAACTACAACACAGAGTAACTGAGTAGTTTAACAGTTATTGTGTGTACAGTAATCACAGGTACACATAGGAGCTACACAAACTTACCGCTGGTTTTGTTGGTTTGCTTTGACGTTTTATTCTCTGGAAAAGAAACAAGACAGCAGGTCAATAAAGCGCATACTGTTACATATACTGTATTAAAATACTTTCTTTTGGTAAGTAATCTCCACAATCTACCTATGTGATTGTTGGGTCAAGATTTTGTGTTAAAATAGTCTTGAATTAAAGCCATTCATGAATAGAGGGGAAGTGGAAATGGGAATAAATGCTTTCACTGTGCGCAGGGCCAATGAGAGCGCACGCTCTGCTCTCAAATGTTAATGTTGAACTCAAGTCAAGTTGTGAGTACACTGCTACACATCCTGATTGTTGCTGTGAATTTAACAGAAACAGCTTAAGAGTCTGCATAAGAAAACAGAAAAGTCTTTTTTAGTACGTACATCAGCAACATTTTGCAGACTAAAAATTCTGCCAGTCACTGACATGTTTCAGACACGGTACAGCTTTTCTTTTTTATATATAGTTTACATGTTGTCTGTTTTATGTTTCTTCTAATTGTACCTTTTTCTCTACAGGGGTGTGTACTGGATTTTGCCACAAATAAAAAAATAACATCCTCACCTGCAAAATAATATTTGGTCCAAGATGTGCTTCATAATCTCCTGCCACACAGAAAGTGAAGAAAACTAGAATACACAGAATTAGCACGTTCAGAACATCCATAATAATTCACGATGTAAGTGTCCAGGAGTCTGGCGTGATCAGCGGGAGCGAAGCAGCTCGTAAAGCAGGACGACGTGCGCACACCTCACATTTTACAGGGGCCGTCCCCCCCACGCCTCCCTCGTCTCACCTTAGCTGCTCCGCTACAGTAATAAAACAAAAAACAACAACAAGTATGTATGTTGTGATAGCAGTTTAACATCCGTGAGGTGAAGTGAAAAAGTTTGGTGAGAGAACTGCGCGAGTCGCTCTGAGCTGAACAGACGCGCTGTCTGCGCGCATGGTGCCAACGTCGAGGCTGCTGCCACCGAGGTGCATAAGAAATGAGGAAATTATTATCCCCTGCTCGACTATTTGAGGGTTTGTGGAAAATACACCGCTACCAAAACCCCACCACCTCCTTCTTCCCCCCCCTTTTTGTGGGAGTGCACCTAAACCTCTTCAGTCAGATTCCTAAATGACTCCCAAATGCGATTTTTTATTTCCCTGGAGTGTTGTTTCACAAAGAGCCATTACTGACAGAAGAGAACAATACATTTGTCTGTCACAGCTACAAACAGACAAATAACATATCTGAGTGAGTTTATTTTCTGACCAATAACAATGATTTACATCATTTGATATGTTATCATTTCATATATATGTATATATACTGTGTGTATATATACATATATATATTACTCACACATTTACAACTAAATGTTTTATTTGTTTCGTTGGTTGCTGTCCATGGTACTGATTCCTAGCGTTGTTACTACTTTATAAACAACACATGTTGTTATCTGTATAACAGATGCTCTAAAGCTTAGCTTGTAATGTCAAACCTCCACATCTTTGTTTTTACAAACCCTGTTTTCAGAAAAGGTGAGACTCAAAACAATACAAACTAAAATCTGTGATGAAGTTCATTTGCTTGAACCTAAAGATCTTTATTGTTTTCATCCAGAAATGTAACCTCAAACTCTGTCACGCAGGGAAGAAGCTGTACATCTATTCTGTGCAGAAATGCAGCCAGGTTCTCTGGACCCTAGCTCATGTCACATGGACTGAAAGACAATAGAAAGGTGCTGTGGTCAGATGAGTTCATGTTTCACCTTTTATTAAAAGGTATATATATATTTTGGGTTCTCAGTGCAAAATAATGACAGCAGCTGCTGTCAGAACAAGGTATGAAAGTTGTGATGATATAGAGGTGCATTAGTGCTCACAGAGGGGCGACTTGCATATTTGTGAAGGTATCATCGGAGACATATACTGGGATTTTAGAGACATATGGTTCCAGTCTTTTCCCAGGATGAGTGGATATTTCAGAAAGATAATGTCGAGCCTCATTCTAGACGTGCTAATGTGCACTAAGTGTCTACACTTAGGCTGTGTAGTCAGAATGTGAGTGCTTGGCTGACCGGCCTGCAGTCCAGATCTGTCTCCCATTGAAAATATATGGAGCATCATGAAAAGGAGAATCAGACTGTGATCTGTTGACACTTAGTAACACGTAGTAACACTTAGTATCCTTACAAAGTGTAGTTTAGGTGATTTGATACAGTGGTAAACATGACTGAGCTTCAAGTTATATATAAGAGTGTTCTAGGTACCAAACTCTAAAATCTAATATTTTCTCAGCGAAAACACTTTTTTGTGTGTTTTTGTCAGGTAGATAACGGGTGAAACAAATTAGCAAACCACAGACTTTAGATTTTATTACATTTTAGAAAATCTTTTCTGGAAATATGTAGTGTTATTTTCTCTCTCTACTTCATTTACATACAAAATGACACTTTAAAAAGGTTGAGAACAGCAAACTATGGTCAGATGACACAGGAACATTTTACAGATATCTAGAAAACAGAACATCCAGTATCAGTTGCTGTATGTGTTATGTCCTTGTCAGTCACTGCTCTGGGAGTCCAGGTGCCTTTGGAGTTTTTCACGTAATTTCTCAGTCTCACTAGCATCTTCTCCTCTTCTGCTTTGAAGCCCAACGGACTCAATTATTCAGTGCGGCAAATTCCATAGAAACACCGCCGGTAGTCCTTTTCTCCCAAAACAGCATTTATATGTGGTCAGGAACAGTCTGCAGAGCTTCCTCTGGATTTCTGTTAGTGTTGATATTCTGCAACAACAGCAGCATAAATACTGAGAGTCTATTTAAACATCTGCTCCACAGCAACCACAGGTGGCAGTTATAGGATAAAAGGACGTTACATCACCCTTCATTTGCTTTAAATACATCCTCATGCTGTGACAAGCTAAATGTAGTATGAGAGCAGCCCAGGCACATATAGTACAAAAACATAAAGTCAGGACTATCAGGATATTTGTGATAGTTCTTCCATCAGAAATGTCACTTTAAAGCCTGAGGAGGTGGAGGTTTACGTTTGGTTTCTAACTCCTCTAAAATATGAAATGAATTAGACAAATTCAGCAGCACATTTGGTCATTTCACAGTACCATGCAGATTCATTTCACCAGAGCCTGCCATCACACATGTTTGAGTGCTCGTGGGAACTTACCACTGGCCTCTCTCTGTGTGTGTTCACTGCTTCAATATTGAGGTAAAATGGCTCCACTTTACAGCCTACAATTAAACAGAAAGCTGTTGGACTGTCAGGTCAAGATTTACAGAGATGGGAGAGGTCATACACTCATCACATACCGTAGGCGATCGGTGTGAGTTTAAGCACCGTGTGAAGGGGACATCTTAGATAAGGAAGCTCATCTTCAGAGAAAGGAAAATAAGAAAAGTTTTACAACATCACATACTGTTGTGTCTAGGTATTAGAAATAGAGGAGAAGCCAGTCAGATGCAGTGGTGGTGGTGGGGGCTTCTCTGTACCTGCAGGTTTGTCTAGAAAGTAGGCCAGCAGGCAGCGCATTACAGCTTGGTGGCAAATAACCAGGACGTTTTCCTGTCTTTCCAGCTCCATGATGACTGGCTCCAGGCGATGGACAAGGTCCTCATAGGACTGGACAACAGAAAACATGATTAAGTTACTGTATGTCAGTTACGCACTTATAAAAAAATTGATCCATTTGGCAAAGGTAGTTATACTGTACCCCCCCCCCCACACACACACACACACACCTTTATGAATAGTATGTTACTGGAACTCACAGTGAATGAAAAGCTCACCTCGCCCTTTGGGTAACGATAGCGATATTTGTCCTGGTCTCTCAGTGCAAACTCTGTGGGAAAGTTCTCCTGAATTTCCTCATATGTTAGCTCCTCACAAACACCCTAAGTAAGAAAACTTATCATTGCATCATCATATTCTTGACGTTTTGCATTGTAGAACTCAAAATACACAACCTCCAATTCATTTAAGCCAAGTGCAGAGATGCATTGTCTAAAAACAGTCTTATCTGCTGCTTTGTTCAAATGACAAAATCACATGTGTATGAGACGTGTAGAACCCACTGCGTCAATCTCATTGAGAGCCTTCCACTGTTCATACTGGACTCCCAGAGTCTCTGCAGTCTGGATGGTCCTCTTCATGTGACTCGTCCACACTTTCAGGTCTTTGATATTCTGACCCCTGAGGAAGGTTGCCAAAGCATTCGCATACTGGGGAGAATGAAGGCAATTTGATAAATTAACTCAACTGTGATCATATTTTATTGTATTTAAAATGTGTACAAATTTGCAAAAAGCTTTATTCCCCATGAACTCATCAGTATTCACCATCTGTCCTCTAGGGGACAGGCCCGAATCTCCACCAATGCGACCTGACAGGTTGAGTTCGCTCTCTCCGTGGCGGCTCAGATAGATGGATCTCGGTGTGACATGAATGTTCATGAGGTAGTAGACTATCCTGCTCTGAATGTGGTCCTGGACCTGGTTCACCAGGTACCTACTACCCACATCATAGATCTTGATGTAGGAGAGCTTCCTGTTTGGTTTAAACATTGTTGAAAAACAAACTTTAGGATGAACTCTGAGAGACGTTTTTGTTATCACGTGAAGAAAAGTGTCATGTTTAAGTACCTGTCTTTGTCGTCATCTATAGACATGTAACTTGCCCTGTAGCACTCAATGCGCTGGACAAAGTCTTCCATGGCTTCATCTATGTCATGATCCACATAATCTGGACTTCCAAACTTTACTTGCTGGAAGGAAGAGTCAGCTTTGCAATGTGACTGAGAACACTACATCCATACATCCATCATCAACACACTGTGTTGTGTGAGTGCTTCTCACCTTGATATTTTCTGCAATGATCTCAGGATCATCGCAGATTGATTCCACAAAGAACACCTGCATCAGTGAATCAATTCAAGTTTGTTAAGACATGATATGGTTTTTCTCAGAAAAGGTTAATGTTATATTTAAGCCTGGCCAAGAATTTCTGCATCACTGTGTCACTTCCACACTTGCACTTACTTTATAGCCCCTCTCCTTTGCGAAAGTCATAATGATTGTTCTCCTCTCTCTAGTAGTGTTGGTAGCATCAAATACCTGCAAAAGACACGACGCTGGTGTTACCAGTATATCCATACATACAAATACAATGTACAGTACATAAAGTCATTATGTATGGTAGATGGTGAAAGATCTAAATTTTTTGAAGACTTGCTGAGAAATATTCTTCTTGAACTGATTGATATACTTTTTTGAATGTGTTGCAGGAATTTTCTAAATTTGCTTTCTTCTTCTTTTTCTTTACACAATATTTATTGTTCAGTGAAAACACTGACAATATTTTTCCTAGTGCTTTTGTCAGATAGATTAAGTTTTAAGCAAATGAACAAATCACAAAAATAATGTCCAATTTTCTTTTATGGGGTTTGTGTGTTATGAATTTTGGCAAAGTTATATTTTCTTCATACATTTACCTGTACAACATATCTTTGCACATCCACAAATATGCAAAACATACACAAACAATTCATTTAGGTTCATTTTTTAATCATAGTTTTTATGCTTGACACTTTTAACAATGTAATGTAAAATCATTTTGATACTGATACTGATCTAATTCTGTTGTAAAATTGTTGACTTCACCCTCTTGGAACTATTTGAGACGACATGAATCAAACCCACCATCATTTCTGAGCTCTCAGTGTCGCATCTCTTCTATCTCTAGAGCTCTGGTCAAGAGCAATGTTGTTTTTGATCATGTTTGCACATGGTTGCACACATGCACTTTATGTTGTCTTCTGTTGCACACGTGCACCTCCTGTACTTCTGTTGTCTTATATGTAGCACCTTGGTCCTAGAGAAATGTTGTCTCATTTCACTGTACACTGTACCACATGTACAGTACAGGCCAAAAGTTTGGACACATTCAATTCATTCAATGTTGTTTTCTTTATTTGACCATTTACATTGGTAGATTCTCACTGAAGGCATCAAAACTATGAATGAACACATGTGGAGTTATGTACTTAACA
>JAUYWH010000025.1:21336072-21388662 GCA_034779795.1 Ctenopoma multispine
TGGCTGAAATGTGTCATTTTGCAAACAGATCTGATGTTCTGCTAATTGCGTGTGGTGTTTGGTTAATTGTGTGCGGCATCTAGGAGACGGAGTCAAAATTGTGTGTAAACGATTGAAAAAAACTGTAAACAACTGTTGTGACATTATGAAACAGATTTTTTAAATTTTGCTAAAAACCTGAACAGGTGCTCGACATTCTAATGATTGTTCCTTTTATTATGAAAAGAATATTTTTGATAAAATCAAATCAGTTACTACAGAAACTGCATTATTGACACAAAATGGGAAGGTAAAAGTCTCTATCTGGTGGTAGACCTGCTACTGGAAAGAAGTGTATGTAAAGTGAACCACAATGATAAAACAACTGAAAACTAGAAATTTAGTAAAATTACATAATTAATTTAACACTTTCCTACACGACACAGAATTTAGAATTAACAACTTTAAGATTTTAACATCAGAGAAAAATCAGTAATCTATTCATTCACAGTGTGTTATAGTGTGAATTTCTTACCTTATTCTGTTGTCTTCTTCATCAATGTAGCAAAAAGTATTTGATCCACAGATGCTTAATACTACTGTGAAAGAAATATTGCTACTCGACTGCTTTTCTTTAATCCCCCTGTTTTCTCCACTTGTGTGTGTAATCCTCTCACTCAAAAACCACATTCAGACTACATATTTTATTTATATTTGAGTAATTCAATCTGTCATCTGTGCTCCTCCATCACTCATAGTAAAGCTTAACTGACAAACTGACATGTAATAAACGAAAGACAGTGGTTTAAATACATGAGACTGATTACTAGAGAAATCAAGTGTGTGTGGCTGAGAGGAGAGCAGAGCTAATGGGCGCAGCTGGGAAAGAGTGTGTGGGGCAGCTTACATGGCACATACTGTGTGTATGTGTTTCTGACAGTTAACTGGGAACACAGAGAACAGAGGATCCAGAGGCAGAGAGAAAAGAGGCAACATAAACCAGTCATATGAGCACAAAGTCAACTAGAGAAACCCACCTTCCTTCTGCATATTAACAGACATTAAAGTGTCAAGTTCAACAATTTGTGGTGTGATTTTTGGTCAAGTAGGATGCACAGCTCATAAGACAGTGGACAGTGGTTTAAAAGAATTCCAGGTGTATCTGAAATGGTGAAGCTGAATGGTTTGGGATGAGTTGGACTGGAGAATGAAGGAAAGGCAGCACAAGATTGTTGGAAAACCATACCAGGTGACTCCCTCATAAGAATGACTGAGGGAATGTCAAAGCTGTTGTGGTGTTCAAAGGATCTTCATTTTAGAACAGAAAATATAAATCATATTTTGGTTTGTATAGTTAGTTTGTTTGTTTGTTAGTTTGTTTGTTTTGTTTGCTACATTATTCCACTGGTCTTCTTTTATAGTTTAGATATCTTGAGTATTAGTGTTATTAATGTGTTAATGATGGAGAAGGTGTATCCTACTTCTTCTCCAGACCACTAGAGGATTTGAAGCTTTATCAACACCAAAATGATCAAATTCTATTTTACACAATGGAATTACAATACACTTTCTTAACTATAACAGTAATAAAAAAGCTAAACTTATTGTGTTACAAACATATGTTATCAACAAGTACAACACTGAGCACTGTGGCTGCCCACTGCTCCACCCAATAGTTGATGCAATAAAACTAAATGCAGAAGTCAAATGTTGTTCTAACATGTAAATGTGATCAATGACAATAAAGCTGATTCTTCTTTTTCTGTCTTAAAGAGTTGCAGTAAGTTTCATTAACCACCAGATGTCACTGTGTTAGTTTTAGTGGAGGGCACACATGACAATAAAGCCCCAAAGCTTCACAAGGTGAAAACATTTACAGTGAAGACATTTCTATGCTATTTAGTGTATATACCATAATTTATATGCCCATCTTTTACATATTTAGTTTCAGTCAGCATCTCATTACCGGGATGACATCTATAGCCTGTCTGCACTGGCGGTGCAGTAAAAATTGTGGAAAATACAGCTGTAGTCTCACTTCCCACACAACAAATTTTGTTGTTGTTTTTGGTTTTTACTGTGTTCCTAGTGTGGTTGGTCTTGTGCAGGTAAGTTTAAATGCAGTGACAAATGAACTTCAAGTACTTGAACCAAACAAAATCTACATGAATATTACTGACTATAAACTTTGTGAACCACAGTTTCATTTTCTTCATTTCATACTCATCCATAGCCTTTGACATGGTTGTAAACCGTAGTGAGGTGAATTTGGGGGACTAAATGTTGTCAGACAAAATTAAATACAGTCAGTCATACAACCGTAAAAAAAAACCTTAAGCTCAACTGTATCAGCAAAATACTTTCTACATTGTTGTTATTTACCTTCTTCACATCCATATTTTGTTTTATATATATACATGTATATATTTTATGATACGGTCAATTTCTATTTTTAATAATGTAGTTTGAACTATTGTTTTCTAAATAGCTTTACTTAATAAAACCAGATTTCTCCTAGATTAGTTTTACTATATTTATTGGCAGCTTGCAAAGCTACATATATGCTTTCAAAGGGGCCATTGCTGCATGGCCCCTTTGTGTGTTCTATATCAAGCAGTTCACCACATCCTGTAGAAAAGGAAATGTCATACCTCCTTAACATTTAAGAAATGGTGTGATTCTAACACTTTTTTTATCAATAATACTCCACCCAGAAAATGCTTGATTTTTATCATATTAAAATCGATGCCAGCTCGTCTCTGTCTCCTATACTCAGTACATAATAAATGTTCTCATTGATGGCTTAACTTGTGATCATCAGTAATTTAGTACACCTTTTCTAATCAAAGTATCAAGAATAATAGTGTTTGGACTACATACATACGAGAAAACTTTATGTAATGGCAATAATGAAATGTCTCAATCTTTTATTTCTAATCCAGCAATCTTGGACAGTAAGGCTATCCAAAGTTGTTGTATTTCCTCATCTCATATATAATCAAATGTATTATTATTCATAAAGAATAAAACTAATCTTAGAGTTGAAGGGATCCATTTTCAATGGATGTTTTCTTTTAAAGGCACTTAATTAATCGGGTTTATAAATAAAATGTCTGTATATACTTACATATACAACATATTATTCTTTTATAGCCAAAATACATCTACATACAGTATGTATGTATTTGTACTGTGTTTTCCATTGCAAATGTACCGTGTACGTGTTCACTTCCTGTTGTAAATTAATAACAGATTATTCCTACCACAAATCTCGCCACCCCAACCACAAACACTGGTGTTATTCTCTCCACAAACCTTACTGAAAGTCAACACTGTCATCTGAATTATTTAAGTGATCTTTTTATTTGAAATGAGCTTTTAGAACATGAATAAAAACAATATGACCACACTGGTCAAAACTCTGACCATGTACAGTAATGTGGTATTGTGGGAGATCATGTAATAATAGTTGCTCGGTTTCATTAACATATTAAACAGTCTGCACCTTCACCAGGGGAATTGGACTCAGGGTAATGGACAACTGCGTGACAGCTTGACGGGTTTGTTGCAGTAGATGTCTGAGCTGAGCAGGAATGTCTTCGTTTCCATGAAGGTAAACCAGAGGGTTGAGAGCACTGTTCAGACACACAAGACCACGACTTATCTGATGAGCAGTGTAGACTCCATTATTCCAATCATGGCGTATCCTATGTTTGGACAGAACTCTTGACCAGAGGTTGAGGTTCTTAAATACATGAAATGGGATGTAACAAACAGAGAAGAGAAGAATCAGGATAACCAACAACTTCAAGCTTCTCTGTTTCAGTACCTTGTCAGTTGTGTTTCTTCTGCAGAGAAGAACAATCACATGTCCGTAACAGCCCAGTATGATGAGGAATGGGATCCAAAACCCAGTGAGTGTACGTCCAAGGCTGTATCTCAGGTAATCCTCAACATGTTCATTACCAGTGGTATCATGGCATTTTTCAGAGTTGTTTCCAAAGTTCTTGGTGTAGAACATGTCTGGAACACTTTGAGCAGTCACCAACAGCCAAACTGTGATTGAAATCAACACTGAGTGAGTAAGATTTAATCTTCCTCTCACTCTCATTGGATGAACAACAGCCAGGTACCTGTACACACTTATAAAAGTGAGGAATCCAATGCTGCTGTATAAATTCAGGTTGAAGCAGAATCTTGTTATCTTGCAGAATACATCTCCAAAGATCCATTTACTCTCCAGAAAGTAGTAAACCATCAGGAACGGGAGAGTGAGCAGGTACAGAATATCAGCAAGTCCAAGGTTGAGAACAAAAACATTAACATTTCCCAGTTTCTTCCAGTTTTGCAGCAAAGACTTCAGTCCCCATCCATTAGCTGCCAGACCAATGATGAAAACTAAGATAAAAACAGGAGGCAAGAATTTGCCTGTAAAGTCAAAGTTTACAGCAGTTGAATTTGTATGATTCATTTTCTTCTGGACTGCAGGTGGTTGAATTCCTACTCAATGTGACGATGTTGCTCTTCTCTACAAATAGAAACCAAATTACTGTATATGTTGTTCAGAAAAGACTTCCTGTTTTAAAACTTAGTCTCTTCACACGAGATTGCGTTTCTGCACCTGCAGGTGTCTGGGAAATGACATCTGACACTTGTCATTTTGTCATGTTGATTTTCTGAAACTGAATTAAGCTTATCTCTATTTTAGTACACTTCTATCACCATTTCTAACATGACAGTTTTATATGACCATGATGGCAGTTTCATAGCCAACTCACCAATAATGTGATAAATAATTAGAATATAAACAAAATATTGTTATATTATTATTATATATATATAGACAAAAGACAAAACCTATAGTTTATGTATCCACGTATCAGCATTCTGCTAATCTATCAGCAGGTGGTGATTATCCAGTAGTGATCAGGGAGTAGTGATCCACATTAGTGAAAACAATTGATTTGTCTACTTATTAAATGTTTAGGTTAAAGTTGTTACATGATATTTGAACTGATATATGTTACTTGGCTAACCTGGTAATCCTGCTTAATGCAATACCCCTACCTAGATTGTAGTTACTGAAAGGCAGGTGTCTGACTGATGGACATTCACTAATTGTGAAATCCTTTCTGGGATCACTGGTAAGTACAGAACTACACACCACAACACCAGCTGAGATGCTTTGACCCAGTTGTCCAGACATCACAATTTGCTCCTCATCACAGACTTCATTTCCACTTGTTGAAATGAGTAAAGAAACGTGGTCTGCTGACACCTTGGACACTTGGAGGGGGCAGTGATATGTTTTGACTATAAACTCGTGATCTAAACACCCAAGGTACCCAGTTGTACAAAGTCACTCACATGCATCAGCTCATCAAAGACAGTTACCACCACAGTTACTGTGTCTCTTTTATGTCTTGATCTGATTTCTGGACTTCTTTGTCTGCTCTTCAGCAAAAAAGGGAATAACCCACAGGTTAGTAAGTGTAACTACAATGTATCTGCACAAAAATAATTCAAAAAGTTCAAACCTATGTCTTGAGGCTATACCTAAAAAATAGAATACGAAAAAATTTAACCTGATAAAGTTAAAGTTAAAATAAAGTTATAAAAAGTTGACATATTAAATCAAACACCATGAGGAAGACCAAGAAAGTGAACATCTTAGATACATCTAGTCTCTATCTTCTTCTTTTTCAAAAGTCTATGGGCTTATTGGCAAACCAGTGTGGGCCAAATGTCTATTCAGTCATCAGAGGTTTGGCAAACAGTCTTCCTGCCTTGCACTTTGAAAGGGAGTAATGGCTGCCGCCTAGGCCTGTCACGTACTGCTTCAAGAACCGTATCATAGACTGTACATATTATAGTCTGTAATACAATTTATAGATACAGTATGGCTGTAAAAACCACCTCTGAGCAGAACTGTGCCTCTACCTGTGGAGTGTAGGATGTAACCGTCGTTGCTTACGTCGCGCGTCATCACGTGTTACATTGTGCGTTGATTGGCTGTTTAGACACGCAGGATGAAAAAAAGCAGATCTGTACCTTGTCTTGGGTTATAAGGTGGTGAATGTGCTTTTGTAACTTTGGAAAACATGTTTATTCATTTTATTACATTCCGCCGTCCTATATGAACACCACGCCAAATTGTGTGATACGTCCCACTAGCGAGGCTTCATACATCATCACATTTGTCATGCAAGCAAGCTTCAAAACACGCTTCCAAAAAAAATGCCTAGATTACTCGACTCAGCAAGTCACATCACTACTGAGGGGGTCTGGCATAACTTTTACAGGTCAGGAAGCTGTGCAGGTTTACCACCTGCTGTTAGGTATGTTTTAATTCAGTCATATCAAGGTATTTGTTTTTATCTTCTACTAATTTTGCTTTGTCAGGCGAAGCACTGACTATCTTTCAGTTTAGTATTGTTTTTTAGATAGTTTTAGTGATGTACTTGTTTGGTTTATTGGTTTTTAATATTCTCTCTTTACACTACTGCGGCTGGTGGTGGCCTCCATTCACAGGTGTGGGTGGTGTGTGGGGAGTTGAGTTATAGTAGCATGGTTTGTGTTTGCATGATTCCGGAGTGTTTTTAGGTGTCTTGATTTGTGGTTTTGCTACTGGTTATGCACTGTTAGGATACCTCCAGCACCCTACCAGTGGGTGGCTGGCCTCGTGGTCGTAGTATGACCGTCCTCTCCTTTTTCCTAGTTAGGTGTTATGGCAGTTAACCCACACTGACTGTTGTGGCCTCTTCATTGAAGCCTCTGCACTAATCCACATATTAGTAATTTTTGGGTCTATTATTTCCCCAGAAGGTTACAAGAAGAAACCTCCAGCAGAACCAGATTCAGGGTGGGCGGCCATCTGCTGTGTTTCCAATCATGCCCAGTGGTGGCCCGTCAATAGAGGGCGCCGCCCCCCACCTGTCTCACACGAAGGAGAAGAAGATAGGAATCATCCATCCATCCATCCATTATCCATCCATCCATTATCTACCGCTTAATCCATTTCGGGTCGCGGGGGGTGCTGGAGCCTATCCCAGCTGTCTCACACGAAAGGGAAGAAGATAGGAATCATATAAAATAATTTTACATATAAAATAATCTATACATTTCACAGACCCTAAGTACTGTGTATAATTGTAGTTTAAAAATGTTCTCTCTCTCATTTACCGCGACTGAACGGTTTGTGTGCAAAAATAGACCCACGCTGTAACTGGTGCCTGCACACTAGAACGCCCTCCAATACAAAGTATAGGAGAACCTTGGGGCGAAAAATGTTGCGCCCAAAACCCGCCTGCAAGACTAATATCACAGCCCCACACCCAGAAACCGTTCCACAGAAGAATCCCACAGGAAATTATTATATTAAAGATTCTGGACACAAGCAGCCGGACATCAATATCAAAAAACTAACACAAGGCAGAGGGAGGAATTACACACAAACTGGTCTGAGAAGAAGTCCTGGCTAACTGCTTGTCCTGAGACTGGAGCTTTGTTTTTTTCCCTGAACAGAACAAGTCTGGATTCAGACAGGTGAAAAAGTGAGAATGCACGAACAGACCAGGAGCCACATGGAAAATGCTGTGTCGTGTTATGTTCTGTTATGTGAATACCGCTACGCAGGTTAATGAATGCTACCGAATAGAACATAATGAGGAGGGGGACAAAAACCAACACATTTTGTCTAAGACTGTATTAAATTCTGTGGTGGGTTTGAGGTCACATTGTGTGGTCATGATGAAAGTGTTACTGTGTTTAGGGAGACATCTGAGACAATGCAGAATGAGCTCATTAACTGTTTGTTCTCATTTAAAGCTGAGATGGATGAAATGTACTTTAAATAGTAAATGACTGTGTATTTTTAAATTAATTTAATAATTTAAAGTAGTGTGATGCATGATAATGGTGCTTTGGTTTATACTAGGGGTGATATGTGGTTAGAGCGCAACTTAAAACCACCACTGATCAGGGCCTGTGCACAACAAAACCTGCCCATCACAACTCTTCTAAGTGATTAGATATTGTGTTCACAGAAAATGTGTACATAACACCTCCGGTCCAGGTCATCACTGGCACGGTGGCACAAATGGTATAAAGTAATAAACCTGAACGAGGTCAGTAATGGAGTGAGTGTGAAAATGTGTCTGCTGGTCATTTTCATATCTTTTGGGAGTGATTTGGGCCGATTAAGGAAATGTGACAACTACACTTCAAAAACAACAACACACTCGATCGGTGATAATGGTAGAGGCTTCAGATACTTGCTGAAGCTTAAAATCTGTGCATTATCTTAACAACAATTATAGCCCATAATTGACCATACTCAATGTTATCTGAGGGTCCAGAAAACACAAAAAACATTTTAATACTATAGCTTCAAATCACTTTGCAGGTAAAATACTCCATGTATTGTGCAGATTTCTGCACTCTGTTCTGTTGCTCTTTGCATTTACATATACTTTAGCTTCCTGTTCTATTTAAATGCATGTAATGTGCATCAACTGACATAGATATGTTGCAGTGACAGAAACACATACAAGTGCATAACACTTACCCACCCCCACCATCACACCCACAATGGTCCTATTCTCTCTGCAAGTATTTCTGAAAGTCAACAACTAAGTAATTAAAGCTGTCAGAATTATAAAATCTTTGTTTATTTTTCATTTCACATGAGCTTCAACAACAGCAATATGACAACCACAATTATCAGAACTTTGACCGTTTATAGTAAATGTGTAACTACAAGAAATGATGTCTCGATGCATGCTCCAGATGAACAGAATCAAATTTCTAGTATACAAGAAATTATGCTATACAATTGTAAAATTTCAATAACAAACTAGACACTCTGCACTTGTACGAGAGGAATTTGACTAGGCGTGATGGACAGCCGCATGACAGCTTGACGGGCTTGTTGAAGTAAATTTCTGAGCTGAGCAGGAATGTTTTCCTTTCCATGAAGGTAAACCAGAGGGTTGAGAGCACTGTTCAGACAAACAAGACCACGACTTATCTGATGAGCAATGTAGACTCCATTATTCCAATCATGACAAATCTTCTGTTTGGACAGAACTCTTGACCAGAGGTTGAGGTTCTTAAGTACATGATAGGGGATGTAACAAACAGAGAAGAGAAGAATCAGGATGAACAACAGCTTCAAGCATCTCTGTTTCAGTACCTTGTCAGTTGTGTTTCTCCTGCAGAGAAGAACAATCACATGTCCATAGCAGCACAATATGATGAGGAATGGGATACAAAACCCAGTGATTGTCCAGCCAAGGCTGTATTTCAGGTAATCTTCAATATAGATCTTATGGGTGGTGTCATAGCATTTACCAGGCCTGTTTCCAAATGTCTTGGTGTAGAACATGTCAGGAAGACTTTGAACACTCACCAACAGCCAAACCATCACTGATATAGCCACAGAATGAGTAAGAGTTAATCTTCCCATAACTCTCATGGGATGAATAATAGCCAGGTACCTGTACACACTAATACAAGTGAGGAATCCAATGCTGCCGTATAAATTCAGGTTGAAGCAGAATCTTGTTATCTTGCAGAAAACATCTCCAAAGATCCATTTACTCTTCTTGAAGTAGTAAACCATCAGGAACGGGAGAGTGAGCAGGTACAGAATATCAGCAAGTCCAAGGTTGAGAACAAATACATTAACATTTCCCAGTTTCTTCCAGTTTTGCAACAGAGACTTCAGTCCCCATCCATTAGCTGCCAGACCAATGATGAAAACTAAGATAAAAACAGGAGGCAAGAATTTGCCTGTAAAATCGAAGCTGACTTGAATACAAGTTGTGTTATTCATTGTCAGCTAACGGCAGTTAGTTCCTTCCTCCCTAAAGTGTGCTGGTCGTCTGTGCAGATAGAAAGAGAATAACTGTATGCGTTGTACAGAGAAGACTTCCTGTTTTAACCCCCAGTCTCTATACACCACATTGAGCTTCTGCACCTGTCCCCAGGAAATTACATTGGTTGAATTGTTTGTCATTCCTTTCAACTGAAAATGCAGAGTGAAGTGAGTCCATGTTGAGTTAGTAGGAAAAGATAATTCAAATAATGGACAACTAAAGGAATGAAATGTTGGTGTGATGAAGAAGAAGAAGAAGAAGCAGCATAAATGGAGAGTTTGCTAAATGTGAGGGATTAACAATATTATTATAAATTATTATGATAAATTTTAAGCATAGCTTTAATTAAGGGACTACTACTGAAAAGACACCAAGCTAATCTTTGTAGAGAAGTGAAATTAAAATTGATAAAAGACTGAGAGACTGGCTAAATATCTTTAATATATACACTACCAGTCAAAAGTTTGGACACATAGAAATGACCATGTTTGTGAAAGAAAAGCAGATTTCATAACATGAAATTGATCAGAATGAATGTGTAGACATAGTTCGTATTGTAAATGACTATTGTATCTGAAAACAACATAAACATACAGATGCCTAAATTCTGCAAACATTAGTGCTGTCTTCAGATACCATGTTATGTTTGCTAATGCTATGTATTCATCTAAATGTATTCATTTAAAAGGATAAGTGAACATTAGAAAACCACGTGCAACGATGGTAACACAGCTGAAGACATGTATCTTTTAATGAATAACATGGTCATTTCTATGTGTGTCCAAACTTTTGAATAGTAGTGTATATTCATATTTAGCTCTTTTCATTTTGCTGACAGATAAATTAACAAGTGATGGTTGTATGATTAGTGGCTGGTTTTAAATAGATTTAGGTTTACCAAATTCTGTGGTAAAATACTGTAATTCTGTTGTAGCTACTCAACAGTTTGTATTGTAGTTGTAGAGGGACTACTTGGTTTAAATTTTCTACCAACTTGATCCTAGTAGTAGTCTCATTTATTACCTTTGTCGTGGTAATCATATACAAACAGAGAATTTTCATAAACCAACAGAGCAAAAACTGGTCTCATTAATCCATAAAGAGTGATAAAAAGTGTAGCAACAGAGGTCAAGACAGTTATCATGTAAATGAAACAGCTGGTAACCTAAATATGCAGTTTGATTTTAGGGAGGCTGTAAATAAAAATGGTGGTTGTAAATAAATGACAATGAAGAATCACTGCACTTAGAATGCTAGTTCGTATAACTATGGACTCTGTTTTATAAAGCATCATATGTATTTCCCTATAATTCAGTAAAAACAACATCAAATCAAACAATGAAGAACAACTTAACGATTTCAAATTAGTATTATGAAAGTTCTGAAGAACATTTTAATAGACACAATGTTTTGACAGCGATCTGCAGCTAAAGACTATTTCCTGCCAGAGTGAAAATCAATCTCCACAAAGTAATCTAAATTTACTTATATGGAAAATAATTGATTGTACTCATCACCGGCAAACTGGTTTTAAAAGTTGCACAGTGAGTTAAATGGAGATCACCTGAATGCAGTGAATGTGTTTCAAGGATTGTGGTATTAATACACATGCATCTAGGTTCATTTACTGGTGCATCGGTATCCTGGTTAGAAACGACACCATGAAGACAAACAAACGCTCCAAGCAAAAATGTTATTGAAATGCACAAATCTAGGCATGACTACAAGGACATTTACAAGTCACCGAATATTTTTTAGATCCATAAGTCCAGTTAGATTCATCATAAAGAACTGACTGTTCAAAGAAGGGACTGAGGGAGGCCACCAAGACTTTCTTCAAAGATTTAACATCTTACGTTACACCTTTGTATTAAATTCTTTACTACATTAGATGTTATGGCATCGTCATGGTCTGCCAGATACAATTTTTGATTTTCTCTATAAGTAAATCCATAAATAGCAAACAGTCAGTAATAGAAAAGTCTGAAATACAAAAGAAGAGAAATAGAAGAAGGTCAGTAATTTACAATTTTATACAAATTAGATCTTTCTGTGCAGCTCATTAGTAAGGAAGAAGATATGTTGAGAAAATCTTTGTACAAAATACGTTAACTATACAAATCAGTGAATACAGTAATATAACAAAATATATACCAAAAATAGAAAACTCATTGAGATTAAAATGCAAGAAATATGGTGTGTAAAATACTACAACACTTTTTCACTAGGACTCTACATATTGTCATAGACACCTGTCCAGAGTAATTTACAACAGAAAAAAAAGAAATAAGTGCAATCTCACAAACACAAGAACATCTGTACAAGTTGAAGTTGCATTGCTCACATCAGAAAACAAGAGCCGCCAACCAGTGTGTGAAATATGACAGGCCCTACTTAACACAAAAGTAACATTTTGTGGCACCAAAGATTAAGAAAGAAGACCTGCTTTGGTTCAAACCATACACGTTTGTCAGTGAAGCATGGTGAAGATACTGTTTGCTTCTGGAACAGGCCCACTAATGTTTATTTATGATGAAAATCATGATGGTGAAAGCAGGATGAATTCAGATATGTACAGAAACATCTTGTCTACTAATTTATGATGAAATGCACTGATATTATCAGAGCAAGACAACGATTCAAAGCACAACTCAACATAGGACTTGATCAGAGGGAAAAAGTGGAAGGTTTTGGACTGGTCACATCAATTATCAGACCATAACCCAGCTGAACATGCATTTCACCTGCTGAGGGGGAGAGTGACAGAAGAAACCCCCAAAACAACTGAAGGAAGCTGCAGTAAAAGCCAAGAAAAGCATAGCAAAGGAAGAAACCAACAATTTGGTGATGCCACGTGATAGAAATGTGAGTCATGGGTATGATGAAGTTATTGCACATTTAATTTAATTTAATTCAATTCAAATTAATTCAATTCCGTTTACTTACTTAAAAACTATGTGTTCCAATGCTTTTCCTAACTCAAAATGTGTCTTTTTTAAATATCAGATGACATTTTGAACTCAATCTTAATTCCAAATGTCTTCAGTGTCACTCCAGTCCCAGAGGAGACTGTATTCTCAATTCTTTCCCTCTGCTTCTCAATCACTAATTGAAAAACACAAGCTGTGTTTTATATCATTTTTGTGCGCTGGAAAATGTTCAGTTCAGTTCTTATTTGCTTGTCTGCTACTGTTCTACAAATTATCTCAGCGTATGAACTGTGAGTCTCCCTGGTGACACGTCAGGTGAAAAGTTATCTTAGTAGTTTGTCAGGAGATTTAATTAATGAAAGAAAGTACTCAGATGTGCCCAGTGTTGCTGGTTAGTAATGCTTTGAAACTAGTTTAGTTTCGTCATACTTTAGCTTTTTTAATAACAGTTGACCATGATGTGCATCATGACTCTGATTCAGTTGTCCTAAGCCATTGCTTTCTCTCTACTGGCATTATTGATTTTTAACTTTACAAAACTAATTCAGTGCACACCTTTTCAAAGTATATTGATTGGTTTTCCTCTTCTTATTTCTATAATTCACTTTTCATCTTGTGTCTCCCTCATTCCGTTATAGTATTAAACATGCTAAATATTGTACATAACATTGACTTTGGTTTCCAAATAATTTAGATAGTTTAATAAATTCAAAACCAGAACAGTGGCTTCTCAAGGTGCAGGAGGAGGAGTTATGAATAAGTGCAGACTGAAATTGTCCAAGTGAAGATTAAAATTCATACACAGCAGCAGATTCCAGCTCAGTCACAGTTTTTATCTACATTATTTCCTCCTTCAAGGTCCATTGTTTAGAGATCATCAAAGTCCCCAAATCAGTCAGCAAAGTCCTACAGCTCTGAATAAATCAGTGCTTACCCAGACTGATCAGGGCCTGTAGCCCCACAGTGCAGGGTTCCTGAATGGTGAGTAGGGGCAGTTGTTGTGACAGACACAAGAGTGGATCATCATCACAGCTCGCTGTAGCATTCTGCCAGAGGGGCAGCGGAAGGTCACCTGAGCAGTGCTGGTTTGGTAAGGTGTGCAGCAGCGAGAGTCAGTGCACTGCCCGCAGTAGTGGAGCTGATAAGCACGAGTGCTGTAGCAGCCCTGGTGAACAAGCTGAATGGGCCCTGGTGACATGTAGCTGGCCTTGCACCGCCCCTGCTGACCCCACTGGGAAAACAGAACACAGACACACACAGTAGAAGACATACTGTAAATATAGTGAAGAGTGCAAATGTTTTCTCAGACATTTTTAGACTATATTTCATTAAAGCAAGTTCTAGTCTAGAGTGCCATTTTAAAGATGTCTGCACATCTGAGCTGCAAATGAGATGCCTGGGCAAATAAAATATCATTAGGGTAAGGTGAAGGTTGAGGCATAAAAACATTGGTTATAATAAAGGAAATGTCATAGCTGGGGTTAAAAATCACGTTGCTTCAACCACTGACACAGAGTGTTCCAAATACACTTAGCTTGTGATTAAAGTACAGATATGGTGGTTTCTCCAGCAGCTCTGCCTCTGAGAGATGTTTTTAACAGACGCTTCAGTGTCTCTGTGTACACCACAATCACACTACATGTTTTCACAAATCTCCCATTGTGGTGTTTAGTTAACTCTCACGTTTTAAGATACATAATGTCTGCAGAGTGTTTCACTATATTCTAGTGTATCAACATACAGCAGTCAGTTATCTCAAAAGTCAGCAGATAAGCCCAAACTATTCTTTGCAATTAAACTAAAAATTGAAATAAAAGACACTTATGTAAGATGATATTATTTGTAGTGAGGTAAACTGAGGTGAGCAGACAGAAACAGCGTGTGGTTAGAACTCACTCTAGGCTTCTTGGAGGCAGGCTGAAGTGCACTGCAGGGACGCACTTTGCAAAGTCGAGTCTCCATTTGCAGCTTGCATGCTGGGTTTTGGTTAGAAACCCTTGTGGAGACTCCAGCACCACAGCTCTGGGAACAGGCACTCCACTGGGTGCTCTTCTCTATACACGTGGGGGCGCGTGGGGACAGTTTATTAAGAGGGTGATCACTTGGAAGAGCTGACCAAAACCTGTTGGGTCTTGTGGCTAAAGAAACCAAACAAAATTATGATTTAAGTGAGGAGAAAATAGCAAGTAGTTCATGTTACATAATAAATTTGAGGTTACAGCTATGAGTTTCAGAGAAAAACAGTGCCAAAGTAAAAAACTCTGCCTGTTCTCTGTATTAATTGAATTGTCAGTCCTAAAATTTTGACTACAATAATCATGCTCTGTGTTTTAGAAGTACAGCTCAACGATGCTTTGGGGAAGCGTAAAATGTTGAAATAGCTAAATTCAATAATTTATACTGATGATTACAACAGTTTACTAAAGTATATTTGTTTGCATTTTGGCAACACAATCAAAACTATTAGCTATTAGTAGTTTCTGTTTTGAGCGTGCATATGGACATGCAAGCAACTGTTACTGTTTTACTTTAATAAGCAAGACAACTTTAAAATGTGATCATTCTGCAGGAGCGTCTCCTGTCTAGAATTTTTTAAGTGGATTTATGAATATTTACTTGTAAATTGCAGCTGGACATAATGATCATTGGAGACTGTAAACATGTGTATTATCTCTGTGTACTGAAAAAGTATTTTTAAAATACGATATTTTACTGCATGAGCTGTGTGTCACAGCCACTGCTGCTGCTCCAGCTGTGATACAAACCAAAGTAGATGCTGATGGACTTACTGTCACTAACTTTGCTGTCTAATCTGAAAAATGACAAACCAATCCATCTAAAGAAACATATTAGTCATGATAATCAGCTCATTTTTTAAAGCTGAGTATTCAAGAACAAAATGTTCCTTTGCTGTTTTCATAATGTTGTTTGCCACTGTTTGGAACTTGTGGCTTGATTTCCCTAACACACCCCTCTATTTTCTCTCTCACATTATAATGGAGTAAAGTAGTCTCTGCCTGGTTTTGTGTGTTTAATTGTCACACAGCTGTGGTTAACTTAATGACTTTGGAAAAATATGTTTTGACTCTTGTAAAGAAATGTGGGATATATTTGGACTTTGGGAGTTTTCCTTTGGACAGACACACCCCAGCTGAATGCAAAAATGCTCCAGTAAAAACTTCCAGACATGACCACCGTGACAAACCACATATAAATGAAGGAAGGATTATTCTGCTCTGTGGACTGATCAGTGAGCATGAGCTGTAACGTGGAGAATAATGCACGTGGAGAAACATCTGGCACCAGCATCCTGACATTGGAAATATCTTGTAAACCACATCAAGCTGTTAACATCAGAGGATGCCTGCTATAACATCTACAACATATTTATTCACCTGTGATGGCATCCTGAATGACTGTGTTTTCAAGGTTTTCACACACCCATTCCTTGCAGCATTTGCCTGGTAGCCGGATGTGCTGCGGGTTGGGGCAGTCTGGAGTGGGAAGACGGGCATTTAGAGGGCAAGCAGGCACACAGTTCACCCCTCCACCTCTGCAGTGGCAGTAAGCGTCACAGGAGGGCTGAAACGACTGGCCCTCGTGGTAAGTGATGCCATTGACTTCGCAGCCCAGATCCTCCTTAGCTGTAAGAAACACAGCACAAGCGCCATCTATTCTTAGTAGAAAACCTTATTAGGATGTGAAAGAATTAAATTAGGTGAAGAGAGAGGTGGATGGATGCAGCACATGCAGACAACAGGAGAAGATTAAAGAGAAAAAGGGACACAGGAGCTGCTGTCTCTGCCAGTGGTTTTGTCATTTTATGGGAGAACCAGGCCTCTCTGCTGAGAGCTGAGGAGTTTGCCTGAGTGTTGTCTCTGCCATCTATCATGCTCAAACGGCCGCCATCAGAGGAAAAGTGTCAACAGCAGCCCTGGAAATAGAAGCTGAAACCTTGTGGCAGTGCACCCACCAACCATTCCATCCTGCTGGGTTGCAAAGTCCATTTGGTATCATTCATGCATGTCCCCGACTCTCTCTTACCCACACAGACATGGGCCTAGTTGCCTGTTTGTTAGAAGAAGCACTCACTGACACACTCCCCAGGGTCACCAGGGAAGCTGGCACTGTAGTCACACTGCAGTCCTCTCTTGCTGTCACATGGAAACATAAAAGAGCAGGACTCGCCTCGCTGCCGGGCGCACACCTGGCAGCACCGGCAGCCATCCAGCACCAGTGGAACTCCCGGAGGACACAGAGGGGATGGATGAGGGCAAATGCAAGGTTTGTCACACAGCTGGCACAGCACCTGCAGAGACATGATGCACAGAGCCAGGCTAGAAGAAGTTAGTGCAAAAAAAAGTCAGATAAATACAACAGTGCAGCATGTGACACCAGAACAATACACCACAAGTATCATCATCTAAATGACAACTCACTACTACATATTTACATGTGAGAGAGTAGAGAAAATATTACTGTTGTTCTCAGAAACCACTGTTATCAGTGACATGTTTCTGAGATCAGACTGACTTGACCAGAGCAGAATAATCAGTTTCACTGGTTCCTAATGAAGACACCACATAACACAGCCCAATGCCAGTGTTCATGTACAGCAAGAAAATACACTGCACTGAAGAACATTACTATATTTACAACTTTAAACCAACATGATCACACCGGTACCGTGGAAGAGAAAAATGTCTGAGTATGCTGCATATAACATTTCATAGATACAAAATGTGACAAATATTAAAAAATCACAGTAAGAAGCTAAAACATAATTACACTATTTACATATGTTGCACATGGAGCTTTAATCACTCTCATGGTAGGACTGCATTTCATTAAGTATTTGTACAATACACCCCACCCCCATGCCCACTCTCTCTCTCTCTCTCTCTCTCTCACTCTCTCTCTCTCTCTCTCACACACACACACACACAGACACACAGACAGTCCATAATCACCTCATTCAGAACAAACCCCTGTAAATACGTAGGAGCAGGTCTCACCTGTGTAGCCACACACAGCAGTAGAGCCACAGCTACCACGCAGTGGGACAGCAGTCGGTCCATGGAGCTCAGTCTGTCTCAGTAACCTGTGTGACGGTGTCGTGTGGTGTGGTGTGGCCGGGCCAGTGCAGCTGGTTGCTAACTGCTCATTCTTGCGCCTGCTGACATTTATAAAGTCTGGACTCTGATGTCACGGGCTGACTACCATGTAAACAGTCACTGGACCAGCATCAGAAATGTTTCACATTCCTCCTCCCTACTGCCCATTTCCACCTCCAGACACACACACACACACACCTCCACCCCAGCTCTTTCCTCTCCTCCCTCTCTTTCCAGTCTTGTGGCGTTCTAAGTTTACAGAGCTTAACACAAGCAGAGGGGAGAAAAATACATTAGCCCAGATGTCTAAAAGTAAAACAACCTTCAGGGCTTCTTGTGGTGATAGTTCAAAATAAAGTTAAAAATTAAGATTTTATCATGTTGATGTTTTTACCAGATTTAGTAGCAGATTTTTTAAAAGGATGGATATAGAGCACTTACTTTGGGATTTTTTATCCTGAAACCTAAAATACTTCTGAATCCCTAATGAGTAACTTCAGCCGAGCTTAAAAAGAGTTTTAATCCTTCTCTTTCCTCTGGTTTCCATGGTGTAAGGGCAGAATGTCCGAGGTTGGCATAAAGTGGAATCACACTGATCGCTTAAGTTGTAAGAGAAGCTCTGAGGAGAATCCCAATGAGCCTGGAAGCAAACAGTGTCAGAGGCCACAAGGAGACAGGTTTTCTATCATACAGAGCTGCTGCAGAGATGCCACTGCTGACAATGAGGACGCACACAATGAGTGGCACACAGCATGTGTGTTCTGTTTGTTACATCCCGGAAAAGTCTACAGAAGTCAAGAAGGGAGAAAGGTGCTGCAGAACTGGAGACACCCACTCAAGCAGGATGCTTCTCTGCAGGTGAGCTACAGGAGGTAATACTTTGTCCCTGTAAAATGGTGGACCAGCCACTGCAGACAGGATGGTGACACTGATGATAGGCGTGTGTAGCGTGGTTCCTGGAGAAGGCCAGGGTGGGGGTTGCAGACACAGTATACAGATCAGGAGGTCCAAAAGCAGAGAATCAGAGTCAGACTTAATGTTTAGGAGATTCAGGAGACGGAGGCTGACAGACAGAGGTCCAAACCCATCAGTCATTACAAGGACAGTTCAGGCTGGCAAGTCACTGCAAAAACAGAGCAGACGATTTGGAAAAGAGAGACTGTGACAGGTGGCTTATATAGGGGGAGGCACAGATTAAACCAGTTATACTGATTACTGTGTGAAGTGAAACAGCATAAAACAATGACCAGACAGGAACTGAGGGATATTAAAAAAAATGAACATGATCTGACAGTCCCATAGTCATAATTACTACAGTTTTTAGTTTGAATATAAACATGTTGTTAGCTGAAGAAACACTAGATTTATCTTAACTGTAAAATGTAACTATGTGTTGTGGTGGCTGTATGGTGGCACTGTAGAACAAATCACCTAAACAAATCACCTAAACAAATCACCCAAAGCGTTTTGTTTTTATGAGATGACAATCTATCTAAATGTCACAAAAGCCACAAATGATGACGGTTACAGCTATGGTTAGCTTGATGGCGGATGTACTCGAGAAAGTTATCATCATCGTCAGCTGTCTGGAAACTGTGACTGGCGGGGCAGATCGGGGGCAAATAGAGGCAGCTCCTTGTAAGGCTCAGTAAATGACTGTTATACTGTATAAAACACCAGATTATTGAAGAAAATTTAATCATGTGTTGATGCCAACCAGTCAAACAATCCCTTTGCCACTCATCAAGACAGTCTACAAAAAAGATGGTATCATATTTCATTACATAAATTAAAAGTTTGGATCTGCTGGTGTGATAAAAAGTCACATGATCTCAAAAGTCAGCAGGATTCATGACTGATTTGCTAAATGTAAATGCGATCTATCCAGTAGTTGTTAGACTGGCACTGGAGTGGTTCCAGTGACTATATTCTTTTACTGTTACATACACACATCATGTTAAAAGAATGCACCTACTGTATATACGGTATATGCTGTAGATGCAACACGCCAGACTAGAAATAATATAGCAAAAACCTGGCAGCCGCTGCACCAGAAAGCAAGACATTCATGACGACGGAAGGAATTCAGTCAAAAGCAACACCAGATTCCTGAAATTCAACATCAGTCATTCCTCACGGAGCTGGGTGGATGTAAAGACAACCAACGACGAGCTATAAATAGAAGGAGACAGACAGAAACCAAGAGGAAAGTATGTGGGTCCTAACTGCAGGTCCTCCACAATGACCAGGTGGTCTGCCAGGTGGTGTGCTTTTTGCATGTATGGCTTCACATTCAGTCTTCTCTAAAAACTATGCTTTCCTGGCTGCTGCACCAGGTGTTTTGCCCACTTGCTAAGAATGACTCAGACAACAGTGTATATCTGCAAATACAGCTCACTGTGATCTTACTTCCTCAGGTATTTAGTGCGTCAAAGATCTAAACTTGTCTTAAGTATATTTGGAAGGACACAGTCTAGCATGTCTAGTCTCATTATGCGTGAGCTATGATCTATCTACGTATCTATGGTGTAAAAAGGTTATCATCAAGTCACAATGTCAGCAATGGAAGTTAGTATCAACTACATTAAATTTTTCCCAGACAAGTTTTCAGACAATAAAGTATCACTCTCACTGACGGTGAACAACCCACAATGACTCTCATTCAGTTTGAGCAAGTTTTATTTTGACTCATGATGGTATGTAGGAAAAGTTTATTCGATTCCTCAGTGATTCAAAAATGCACACTGCTGGGCGAAGCAATGAAAATATTATTTGTCCTGCAAAATGTTAGAAAAGAATGCGTCGATCGAAGTGCTGAAAGAAAAGAAAATCACTCTTCTGAATTTGTCAATGTGGAGCAAAAATGTTTAACACATGTTCAGGAAATGTGTCCAGCAAGTCCAAAGAATATGTCAGAGTGAAGCCAGCACAAATTACAGTGTCAAGTAAGAGCAAACAATTTGCATTCAGCTGACACGATTCAATCGAAACCTGTTCACTTGATAAAATCAATTAAAGTCATGGCTTTATTTTTGGAGTGAAGGGATGGTAATGTTGGAAAAGTCATTGTCTCCACTTTATTCCAGACTCTAAACAACAAAGTCTCGTGGATGCTGTAATGATTATGTAATGTTCCCTGATGATCTGTCCTCTGATTTCAGTGATGTCTCCCTCAGGATGAACTGCAATAACTGGTGATCTTTTGACTCTTTACAGACTTATCACATTCCCATCAGCCTCAGCTGTACTTTTTGTTTAGTGCTGATCGGCAAACATGTTAACACATTTAGTCATCAGCATATTATCTTTGTCAGTACTAGCATGTTAACATGTTAGCATTTAGTTCAAAGAACAGACTTACACGAAATAAATTATTGAGGTAGCAAAATTAGAAGTAGATGCAAATCTGCCACGTTTCCTGTGAGTCGAAAATGTTTCAGCTAGAGCACTGATTGCTGAGAAAAAGGATCTGAGGTCAGTGTGAGGTTGATTGATGGTTTAAATGTCAGACCACCAAATTAAAACATTTCTAAAGCAGTCTCTGGTACATATAGCATTGTGAGTAGCTCCATGTGTCTGATGTTTACGCTGTGCCACATGTGCAGACATCGTTTCAGTAAGGACAGTAGATTAGCTATGAGTCACAAATAGCAAAACAACATGTGAGTGGTCCAGCGTTGCAGCCTTAAGTCAGAAAGCATCTGTGAGTTGTAGTCTATTCATGGCTGTTCAAGCTGTTAATGTACTGAGTGGTACTGACTCATGGTTCCAGTAAGGATTTCTGAGCTGTTATGTAACGGCAGAGCTGTCTTATTCCATTCAAAACACAATAAACGACCAAACTGCACTGTGTCTGTTCGTCTGCTTCTCTTCCTCCTCCCTTTATAACTGTCTTCACACAGCTCACATCAAGTAGTTTCCACTTACAGCAACTTGCCAGCACTGTATATATAATGCTGCCTTGGCTTTGAAATCAGACGGAACAGTTAAATCAGCTCAGGATTTCTCATTTAGCAAAAGACCACTAAAATGCATAGAGCATGACGTTTAATTCTGTTTTCACTCCAAGCATATGCAGGAGTCTGGGAAGGAGGCTGAAAAGCGAAAGTGAATTTTTAAACAATTTAGTTATAGAGTCACAGTAACATCAGAAAAAGTACTTTCACCACTCAGATGTGCAGATGTTTCCTCTGAAATCACTCTTGTGAAACTTAACGGGAACGGTGCACAGCTGTTACGATTACAGCGCTAAATGTATCCAAAACAATGAACTGAGACTTTTTCAATTCTGCTTAAGTGTCCTGAGGCTAAAAATATCCTAGAACATAATTGTAAACAACAGCATGTAAATATCAGTGAAAAGTTTTACCAAGAACGTTAAGTGTAAGTGCATCAGCATTACTGCCGTTTGTTTAATTCATGCGTGGAGATGTGGCAGTAAGAGAAACACATGCATAGACAGACTTCTTCTGACATAGACGTTTTCACTTAAATGGCAACTAGGATTCAGGCATTCCAGCTCAATGTGTGAAAATCCCACACTACTGGGTGTTGCCACAGGAACACCCAGTATGGACGGTCAGGACATCATCCTGACCAAAAGGTCACCTCCTGACGTACAGGGGGCCAAGGTCACTGCTGTGTCTACAGCAACAAAAAGAAAAGCAACAGTCATTCACAGCCAGGCATCGTGACAGCTGCACGCAAAGGTAGACAGTTGTGTCTACCACATCACGTCAAAGCCTTTAAGGAAGTTGCTCTAATGACAAACCACTTTCAACTTAACTTGGGTTACACCTCAAAATATGGTGCTGAAATGAGATTTCATCAGGTTACGTGTGCAGCAATGAGATGTGAAGAGCATTGTCCCCAGATGCTGTCCCACTCATGCAATGTGCTACGCATAAACATGGCTTCAGTTGTGCTGTCATCGTCCTGTCAGTTCTGGTCACTGCCTGGTTTAGGAGGTTGTTTGTGGAGAGCATGTTGCAGCAACACCGAGTCGAAATAGCTTCCTGCATTCACCGACACACCTAAACCAACAACTCAGTCATTTCTAGCTTCAATTACTAAAAATACATCAGAACAAATAAATAAGCCAACAAGGGCTCGATTCATAAAGGCAACCACTTCCTAGCACAGGTACACAGGGTCAGTATTTTTAGCTGAGGATGTCGCTAACTTCAGCCAGAGACTGCTGAAACACAGGAAGACGACTGAGGACCACTTCTCATGCTAGCCCCTTTGGTGAAGATGGAATGTCAATACAGATGTTGTTACAGCATCGTTCTGAGCTCTGGACACTGAAAGAAATGAAGAATGGAAGCTGCTGAACATTACTGCTCATTTAGAAACAATTCAGCTCACATTTGCATGATTGATTTGTTTGACCTTCTTTATGGGAACAAGTGGAGGCACAGATTAAAGTTCCTCAGTAAATTAGTTCCAAACGTTTGAAGTATTAAGTGTGCAGGAGTGTAAAAAAAGTGCTGGACACACCAGCCTGCTCTGTAACCAAATTATAGGTGAAATGGTTCAGCGATGACATGCAGAAGAAGCGTTGCCAACGTGTGGGCGTGTGTCTGGATGTGGTCATTTGGAAACAGTCTGCAAACATTCACTGCAATTTTTCACAGTGTTTGAAGATTTTTTTCAGGGGTTGAGTTTCTGGAAAAGATTTTTATTGTCGCCCCTTGTTACGTTTGTGAGGGTAACGTGTAACGGGGGCTGTGTTGGCTGCAACTGATATTCCAAATAAAAAGATGAGGAGGAGTAGATACAAACATGTTTTCACCTGTCATTTTATGTCTGCCTATAAAGGTGTATAGGTATATAAGTATTCTAAACATATTGTCCTTACACTGCCAAGTACAAGAAGATTAATAAGATTATTAAAATGTTTATTTCTTTTCTCTATCTAAGTATTTTCTTTCACAGTGGAAGAATGCAGTCCTGTGAGACAGTGTGAAGGGTTTTTACACCCATGCACACACAGCAAGCGCCTTCAACCAGTCGCTGCGCAGGTTGTTTCTTTTAACATGTGGTCAGAGAGACCTCCTGTGGCCAGATTAGGAAAGTTTAAATGCACAACAAGTTTTGTAAAAGCTGCTGCTACCATTGCGGCTCACTGCGTATATGGAGTGTACCCTACATGTATGTATTAGTTATATCTGTGCTGTCAGGACATTATGCAATTGTTGCAATATGAAAAACATTATCACACAACTCGGCAGTTCACTGTGTTGGTTTCACAGCACGCAACTGTTTTCATTCGCTCCCAGTGCTGGGCCTCATGTATGAATGAGTCAGTATGCATCTAAATCTGATACTAATTATACTAACAATGTTAATATTGTACAAGACAAAATCACAAAATCTTTGTGTTGCAGTTTAATTGTGGAGACACAGTAAAAGCATATTTCCATTGTGGTTCTTATTGTTAGAAGAGAAAAGGTCTAGGTGATCAGGTGGATCATCATGTCAGGGTGGCTGGGTTAAGAACATACCAGACATACCAACAATCCTACTGAAGCAATTCGAACCAATCATTGACCATGACAATCATTTACAAAAACTGAATCAACCAACGTTGCTGGATCCTTACACCAGACATCTGCAGCTTTGCTTACTATGACACTCTTGAGTATTGAGATGATTTTGGATGTACTATTAAGAACCAGGAGCTGAATTTACAATTTGGATAGCACAGTTAACGAAAAACATGTTATAAGTATCTTAATTGTTAATGTTGTTCAGTAAAGGGCATAAAATTGCCACTTGAGAAATGAAGAACTAGGCTGTCAGGGGTGTGTCTAGAAATTTACTAATGGGGGGCTAATGTGCAGCAAATGCTCCAAGAAGTGCACCACATTTTTATGAAATATGATGTTGTATATTAATAGTAATAATGATAATAATCTTGTTCAGTTTAAGAAATGTTAAACACACACAAAAGTGTATGTAGTTTAGTGAATAAAAAATTATATTATTAATTAAAGGCCGTTAACTCTAAAAGGTACAAAGAATCAGCAATCCAGATGTTTTTTCATCTACAGTGGATTTCTGCAGCTTAAGCTGAAGTTGTCTTTTGCACGATTCAGCATTTTCATTTTTATTCATTTTCTAATGAATCAAATTTACAGGTGCATTAATATCATTTCTTTAAATGATGAGGAATTTCTCGGTCTTCCCAAAGTCTGATATCGGTACCTCCCCCACTCTGAGGTAAAACTGAAGTGAACTGAACGACACAGTAAAATACAGTAATTTGCGTGAATGAATAAAAACTAAAGATTATTGCATATCAAACGTTTTGCAGTTTAACAAATGTGATGCCAAAGACTTCCCTGATATTAAAAACAAGCAGAAACCAGAGCACACATAGAATAAGATAAGAAAAAGAAGATTTGTGTGTAGAGTCATTCTTGTTTAGTTCTGCATTAATGAGATTAATGAATACTAATGGAGGAGTGTTTAAACACTAATGAACAGGAAATGGATGCTTGTTTTTTCAAAGACGCAGCCAGAACAGAAAAGATAAAGGGATCTGCTCTTCTCATTGCCACAGGATAATTATATGAGAATCCAGAACAAATACCTTGGCAATAAAACATTGCAGGCTCATTGTGATGCGCAACCACAGGGTGGTGCTATTTGACAGTACGCTTCAGACGGAAAGAATCGTCTGTAACTCTCAGTCTTGAGTTTTTCACCAAAAGTGTTTTTTCACTAGAAGCAGTCCCAGTGAAGAGCAGTGACAGCAGGAGCAGTAGTTTATCCAGAGCAATAGTGAGGATATTGTATCTTGTAACTATGAATGAATATACAGTACAGGCCAACAGTTTGGACACACCTTCTCATTCAATGTGTTTTGGGTGAGCTGGACCGCAGAGTGAAGGCAAAGAGGCCAACAAGTGCTAAACACCTCTGGGAACTCCTTCAAGACTGCTGGAAAACCATTTCAGGTGACTACATCTTGAAGCTCATGGAGAGAATGCCAAGAGTGTGCAAAGCAGTAATCAGAGCAAAGGGTGGCTATTTAGAAGAAACTGGGGCAATTAAGATAAAAAGAGATTCAAAGAGACAAAATGATACAGCTCAGCAGGATAACGCTGTCTTCCAGCCCTGCATCTGCGGTTGCTTTAGTTTCAGGAGGGAAACAGGTGATTATCATGGTGCATAAGACTGCATTAAATATGGATGCTGCAAATATTCTAACAATATGAGGTATGTGCTTGGAGATCTTTAAAAGACTGGCCCTAAGACTGTTCAGATAGAAGGACAGAAAATGCTTGTCTTTCTGCTGAATGGGGGGAGTGTGAAGCAGTGTGAAGCACTGCACCACTGGAGACTCAGGAAAACTATGGCACTCATGGTGTTGTATCCTGCAACCAAAACATCTTTTTTGCTCATTAACTGCAAAGACCAGCATGTAGTGGAGTGCATTATGCACGTAGAAGCAAACCTTTTTGGCTCATGCACCTGGCATTGTTGTTCCGTCTGGTTCAGATTTATACATCCATGATGCACCATCAGACACAGAGAAAGTTGGATTTTGGATAGAATGAGCTTTGTGCAACATTATGAACTGTCATCTCTGCAGGGTGACACCAGGCACAGAGTAACTGACAGACCATGACTCACCATGACGTCGCTCATAGAGAAGACGGTTTAGTGATAAGTAGGTAAAGTAAGTTTTACAGTAGACCATTAGGTTATTAAGTCATTTGGACTTGGATATAACGTAATGCTTGTGAATATGATGTAAATTGTTCTTAGTTTTGAATGATGAAAGTGGAGGTCTGCTAATAATGATGTCCTGAGGAACTACTAACTAATGGGTATAAAAGTATATTGTATTACTTCACTTGAGGTGCTGAAAAGGGTAATTAATGATTACAAAATTATAGGTGGCTGCTTCAGAGTCCGTCAGGAATGACAGATGAACTAATCATTACCTACTAATTCATTAATAAACTGTTGTTTCTACCAGTCTGTTCTCTATACAGGAACTAATGCTCCAGTCAACATGTATCATATAGTTCCTAACTTGTTCCTCATTTCTGTGTAACATATTGTACTGGTTGAAAACAGGAAGCACAAAACCTTGGCAGAGAAAACTGAAATTATTCCCATGATTCGATATCACTCACAAAAAGCTGCAAAAATATTTATTCAGGCAAACTGACTATTTAAAAAATACACACAACCTTCAACAAGGACATGTGTAAAAAGGCTCTATTAGCTCTGCAGCTGTTTCTCAGTGTCTTAAACCAGGAAAACGTACATCAGATGTTTTCTCAGTCAGCAAACAAAAACATGTGAGTGATGGGAGAGAAGCCACACACACATGACAAGGAGATGTTGCTGACAGGGTCAGTTTCAGGAGAGAAAACTGCTGGCTATAGCACCTTAAATCTGCAGCCTAAAACAAATAACAATCCAAGTCTGGCATCTTAATAGATGTTTTATGGAGCTGTTTGCCACGTAAAACAATGTTTCAGTGGCTTTAATTATGTTCCCACAGAAACAGAAGAACTACAAAATGAACACACTGGATTACCACATTTTGAGTAAACCATGTGTTTTGTGTTTTAGCTTATGGATGTTTTATATGTTATATGAACAGATGCTGTGGTGATTTTCCCTGTCAGACCTCTTGTGAATTATTATTAACACAGTATAAATATCTAACAGTGTTAATACAAACAGGTGAGGTATGTCAATGATCCTCATTAAATTCACGATATTCATGAAGTGTTGTAGTTATCATAGGCTTGTTTTTAATCCTATCAGCATCTGAGACAGAAGGAGTTTGTTCCTCCACCAGACAGTGTGTAAATGGTAGAGAGAGAGGAGGAGGAGGTGAAAAGACAGGAGACAAAGGACAATCAGAGCCTCTTGCAAACCTGACCTTAAAGGCCTATTCCACTATATTCGCTGTATTCATTTTCTGTTTCTGTAGCTTAGCCTCAGTGCGGAGGACCTCTCCTCACTGTCTAACCCTGTTTGACTTCATTAATTAGCCCGGCGGTAAAGCTGCCATCACATGGGCACAAAGCTGCTGCTGCTGCTGCTGCCATACGGAGACGTTAATCCTTCTACCTGCTGCAGCCTGCATGTTAATGCACAGTGAACCTGCAGCCTCCGTGTTAGTTGGGCAGTAAAACACACTTAGCGGTGCTTTTTGTCATTTGCTGAACAAAGGCGTGTCCCTGAGTCATGTATATAGTGGGCAGACGAGCTGCGATAGGCTTGCGCTCTCCAGTCCTCAGCTCCGTGTGCAGCAGCAGACTCGCCGGCAGTCACAGGCTCTCCATGATGGCCCACAACACTTCCGACAAAGTGGTATTCGACAAGCCGAAGGTACGTGATCCCTGCGGTGGAGGGTAACGACACTTTGAACGAGTGCAGTGGAAAAGTGGTGAATTATTGACGCGCACACTTTTCCTGGTTTTCTGCGCGTTATGACTGCGAGCGCCGCTGCGCCCCGGTGACAAAAGAAGGAGAAGAACGGTTTAAATGAACATAGAAAGGAAGCATTAGTTCACTTTAAAACATATCTGCTGCAGTCTTTGGGTTGATTTGAATGAAGGGACAATACCGTAGCTCGCAGTTTGACGTGTGGCCGTGAACAACAAGACCTGACAAGCTGAGCAACGGTGATGAATGAAATGAGCTTTGTGCGCTGAGCTTGCCCACACATTCCTGGACCTTCTCTGACCTGCTTTCATACATGACACTGGCCGAGTAAAAAAGAAAAGAGGCTGAATCTGAATCTAGATTGAGCTTATTACCAGCTTGTTCTGCACTCATGTTAATGCATGAATATAAGATCCATTCAGGGGACTGATGTTTTCTTGGTTCCGGCACCTGCAGTAGAAATACTGGAAACACTCTGAACACCTTTATTTATATTGACTCATTATCTGTCTCTAGCTTAATGGTTTAAAAAAGGTGAAATGGCCCTTTTAGTGACAGGTAGTTTAACATGCACATCAGGCACACAGGCGTGAAATGTATACTCACTAGTGGCCTTTGGAGTCTTGGTGCTTAGTGAGTGCATATCTAGTCTGAGCTGAGCTGATAAATAGAAAGGAAACGAATAGTTGAGTGATACTGAAGTGGAAAGACACAGAAAGAGAGACTGTGGGCTCTGTGTGTGTGTGTGTGTGTGTGTGTGTGTGTGTGTGTGTGTGTGTGTGTGTGTGTGTGTGTGTGTGTGTGTGTGAGTAAGAGATCATCAATTGTTAAGGGAGAGACCTTGGGGAGCGGCAGCTGCTCGCAGAGATAATCTCATTACATATTAATATGCTGTAGTAGAACTGATACGGCCCCTGGGGTCATTGTGCAACCTTCAGCATTTCACCGTCCCTGCTTCATATGCTGCTCACAGCAAAGTAGTTACAAGGTTATTACAGATGAGGATCTGAGAGTTTTAATGGGGTTAAAAAGAGTATTTTCATCACCATTGGATGTGTTGCTAGCTCTCTCAATTAACTGCTTCATTGTTTCATAAAATCAATGTCTGACATCTTCAAATGTCTGTTTTTGTTCCAACGCCCAAAATAAACTAAATACCCAGCACCTATACAGGTTACATTATTGCAGCCCGTACAGGGGCCACGTGTAGCTCTGGAACACGCTAACACGAGACTTCTCATTGGTGATTGGCTCATTGGTCGGAAGGAAAACCTCAGCCTCAAACACTTCCTTTTTTTATTCCTTCCAGTGCACACTGGTAACAAGGTCTCTTAACATATTTCTACCAAAAACCAAAAACAACATCAAATCAAACAGACGTCATGCACACAATGCTGCGGAACACCATTTGTGAGAAGCTGGAACCAGAGAATGAAGAGTGGTTCACATGAAGAGAAACTAAAATGTTGAATCGATTGTTAGAATAGTTGCTGGTTTATCGTCTGCGGATAGACAAAGCACTGATCATATGAGCTGTAGGCTGAGCTTTCACTTCTGTTTCCAGGGTTCAGGTGAATGAATGTATCAGGCCGTTTAATAAAGTCGTGCACTGGTGGAAACTAAAGTCGCATGTGGATTTCAGTTCTCTGCTTTTCAGACACCAGACATCAACTTCCCATATTTTGTGGGTTCACAGAATTATGCAACAGTCCTCAGTGGGGGGTTATTCTGATTCTCAGGAATTTTGCAAAACAGTCACCGATTGTAACATAATACATAAATCATACATATATAAATCAATCAATAAGAGGCTGTTGCACAACAACTCATAAATTCAAATTGTTATGAACTCCATTGACGTAATTTACCACAACATACTGCAGGAAGTGTTGTGTTTACTCCCTATAACAACCGCAGATGCATTCACCAGCTGTTATCTATCACTGAACATCCCTGGTGTTGCAGTATCGCTGGCACATCAGGCTTTTAAGGCAAGAAAACAGAAACAGTTTCCACTCTACACACGAGCTCTTGTTGTGTATGCACATCTGACCTCACGATGGAGATTTTTTCCCCTTTGCCCCACACAGAGGGACACAGCTGTAGAGCACAACCATGCTTTTACATCTTCTATGAAAACTGACTCAAGCAGCATTAGGGCAACAACTAATAAACATTTTCATTATCTGCTGTGCAGCAGGCTGACTTGATTAGTTTTTATCTGAAAAAAAGTTATTCTGAGCATTAATCACTGTTCAGGCTGTTTTTATTATTAAAGAATTATTATTATTATTTATTAAAGGGTTGTGGCAAGAAGAGAAGAATCTAAACACAGCTTGAATTTCATTTTGAAACAGTGTCATTGTCAAAAACAGGGCGTGTTGTAAGAATGAATACAGATGTGTGTCTTCCAAGCAGTTGTTATGAACTCATATGTAACACAAGTATGTGTGTAGAAAAAAGCATTTGCGTTTCAAGTCCCCTGAAGTGCTGCGACCTTCATCCCATTTCCAAATCTGTCCTTGAACAGATGTTAATGACATCATTCCCTCATGTCTCAGTGTCCTAATGTGTTTTGGTTCTCCAGGACAGAGCAGCTGGATGAAGATCAACAGTGCTCAGGATTTGGCTTGTCAACTGCTTTCTCAGAGTACACTTGATTTTGGAGTAGATGGGTTTTTTGAAAGATGAATGGTCGACACTCTGCATTGTCCCTGAACGCCTCACAACACGGATGACCTATATGCTTTACTGCACCACTGCAGTGGCTGAGAAACCTTCACACAAACTGTTATTTTCTTAGCGTAAAACCTGCGCATGAAAACAGCTGACAAGTTCTTTGCACAACAAGAACTATCTGATTTATATTGTATCCAACGTGGGGGCGTCAGGGAGTATTAATGTGGGTCGAGTGTCTGACACAAGATTGTGGTGTGTCGTGGTTTCAGAAATGTTCCACACCTGACATGACGTGGCTTAACCTCAGTTCCACCAGCTTCTCTGACTCTTCTCTCTCATTCAGCATCCTGAACTTTGTCCTAAGACAAATGAGCTTCATTATAGAAGCTGCTAATAGAAACTGAAACCTTTATGAAGTTAAATGTTTGACCTTCTTCTACCGTGTTCACACTTCTCTCTCCTGCTGTTATTACAGACATGTCTGATCTTGCTAAACTGAGTAATCTCTAACACTGAGTCATGATGTTTAACATCTGTTATGGGAAATGATGTTTGTTAGAGAGAAAAAAAAGTAAAATAGCAAACAAAATAAAGAATGGCTTCATTACAACAATTCAGATGAAAATGTGAGATTTGGAACATTTACCAATCAGTCATCAATTATCATGATTATGTGTTTATAAAATGTAGAGCACTGCATTGTGGTGCTGTCAGCTGGACTCGCATCAAATAGAGAATTAAACTTGAAAGAAAACGACAGAGGGTAGATATATTGCACTATGTAATAATTAAGGATTAAACTGACAGTGAAGAAGCAACAAACAAACAATTCTGTTTCAAATGTTAGGGGTAGGGTATGTTAAATCCTCAACATTCAAATTAAATGTCCCTGTTAGGAGCATTTTGAGTTTCCCATTACTCAAGAGTGTAGTTTAAGCCTTGACTGTTGAAGGAGGAGCAGAGATTTATTAGTGTCATCTGCCTGAATAAATCACATCTTTCAGCTGTGGACACAGTGCCAGAACACTTACGCTCGGGGCACTCCTGGTCTTTCCACTGCGTGTTGCCCAGTCACTGCCTCCACGGTGGGCTGCAGCCAAAACACTGAACTGTGACGCCTCTGTCACTGCTCACTCTTGCTGCTCTCTTTTTTGAACACTACTCAATGTCTGACACTATTCTTCTGTTCTAAACTACACTGTCCTGTCAGCCTCAGATAAAAGGCAAGTGTTCATATGTATGAAACTAACTCATTCTCATTGGCTGATTATTATCTCGTGTCTTTGTCGTCCACAGGTTGAGCTGCATGTGCACCTCGATGGAGCCATCCGGCTGCAGACTATTCTCGACGTTGCCAAGTGAGTTAGTTTACTTTTCATTTTATTAGAATTCTTCAATATTGACATTAGATTGTATGTGTTTATGTAGAGTCTTACATACATGAGTTTAAAAAGATAAAAAGATGTCTGTTGATATAGTTTGGATCACCCGTTTGTGTGAATATTAACTGAGCTGAAAAACACTTGCTAACTTTAACATGTAGATGGGCCGGGGATCAAACCACTGACCCTGTGGTCAGGGTGATCTTCTTATCCACTGATGAATTAGATCAGCTTCATCTGTCACAAATTGGTATCTGCCTTAGTTAGCATAGTTTAAAAGGCAGATTTTAATATTTATTTTCTGAGTAATTACGAAAATCGTTAAGTCAGCAGCTTAGGCTTCAATACATCACTCAAACAAGATCAGATCAGTGTTGAAATTTTCTTGTATGGCAGCAGAGCAAATCAGCTAAAGTAGAAAAAGTACTGGTTTAAATTTCAGCAGTGTCCTTGAACTGGTCCTTCGTCCCTCTCATCTGTGTAGGAGACGCGGCATCAAACTGCAAGCAGATACCGTAGAGGGGATGACACCCGTTATTATCCTCCACCAGCCCTCCACTCTCACCAGGTTCTTGGACAAGTTCGCTGTGTACATGCACGTGGTTGCGTAAGTGTTGACATGTCACCTGTAATGACCAGCTTCATAATTACCAAATGTGTTGGTTTCTTTTGCTGAGTAGGTGACCAGGAGAGCAAAGAGTGAGATCTGAGTGATTAACACACTCTGCCTCATTAGTGTGACAGACATGTTTATGATAAGAGTCAAAGTCCATTCACAGCAGCAGTGTGTTATCACACACGTGCATTCGCTACAAATATCATAAATCCAAAGTTTTAAAACCACAGTGTAGTTTTATGGTTGATGGCACTGAGACGAAGAACATTATGTAATGTGATTCTGCAGCACGAGGGAGGAGAGATTTTAAATGCCAGACATGCACAACAGGAACACATCATTATGAGATAGAGTGTCACCTTGGCAACCAAACCAAGAGGAGAGAAAAGTTATTTGAGGAGCCTTTCCGGTGTCACTCTGTCTTATATTTAGTTTTCCAGGGGCGGGGCCGAACTGTTTAGAAAAGACCAAATACAGTCTTTCACATCCTGAATGGCAGTAAAAAGGTTTCAACAATGATGGTCTGTAGTGGCTGGTTCTGCTGAATGGCCCCCTTTGTAGCAAGGCTCTTGAAAGTTGTGTGTCATTTACATAGGGAACTTGCTAGCTGAACTTAGTTCATGCAGAATTGTTGTATGAGCTAAGTAGTGATGTGGTGGTGTGTATTTTGTGGGGTGTGAGGGTGGGGGGGACACCATTCATGCCTGTGCAAGTATTGACTTTTAGTGTAAATGCTGGAAGCTGTGTTGTCCTCCGTCACATGATGTGGGATGAAAAGTTTTCTGCTGAGTCTAAAGAAAATGACTATAAAAATTACCTATGAAGGAAGGTGGACGGTACATTATAAAGATTAATTTTATAAAAAATATTTTTAAACATTGATCAAAGAATAAACAGTGAGGCTTAAAATAATGTAAATAGAAGAAAGTAGAATTTTCTTTATCTTTGCATAAATATGACCTAAAAGATAATCCGATATCACACAAGTGCTGAAACTGGATTAATGGAACTGAGGTAAACAAATTATCACTCTTATTCATCTCCTTTAGAAAAGTAACTTAAACAAATTCCAGTAGCTGTTTATCTGCTCTGAAAACCTGGTTGGAGAGATTTTAGCCCATTTGTCCTCACAGAATAGCTTCATCTGAGTGATGCTGGTTGCCTTCTTTGCATGATTCAGGTCCTTCCACAGATTGTCCAAAGGACTAAAGTCAGGACTTTGACTCAGCCAATCCCAGAACATTACATTTCTTCTGCTTAAATGACTTGTTTGTTCGGGGTCATGTGTCCTGGATGATCCATTTGCTGTAGAGCTTCAGTTCATGGATGGATACCTTGATGTTTTCCTGTAGTATTTGCTTCTACAACAAAGAATGAAAAGTTCTATCAATGGCGGCGAGTCATCCTGGCCCAGAGGCAAGAAGTCAAACCATTTAAATAAGACAGAGCCTCCCAGACTTAACTAATTGTCATCCCATTGATTGAAATACGTCTGATTTCCCCTTCAGTTGATTCAATAATCTTAATAATCCTAGACTTTATACTTTTTCTTAGTGAATAAATGAACACATTTTTTACATTTTATGCCACATTTATGCAGAAATAGAGAAAAACAACACATTTTCCAGTGAGAAGCTACTGTACTGTAAATGCAGTTAATCTTTTTAATCCAAAGATCTAAAAATATTCATACATATATTTTACATATGAAAAAGATTAAATGCATTTAAAGTAGCACAAGCAAGAGCAGTAAGGACACTAATATGTAAAATGTGTCATATAAAGTTAGCTTCCATGTTCTTCAGTACGTGTGATCTGGACACACACTCTGTTTTTCTATAGTTAACCAGACTGCTGCCAAGATGTAGCAGTAGAGCTTTGTCTGTACACCAAGCGATGTGCGTAAAACCAACTTGGATGAGCAAATACTTTGAAACAGTCAACAATGTTCAAAGTGGAAGCGATCACAGTTTAGATGATGGATTAGCAGTGACTAATGTTTTTTTTTCTTATCTCTGAGGTAGGTCCAAGGATATTATCATTTTTAATGTGTCTTTCTTTGCTCTTTTTCAGTGGAGACAGAGAGGCCATAAAGAGGATAGCCTATGAGTTTGTTGAGGACAAAGCAAAGGAAGGAGTGATTTATGTTGAGGTCAGATACAGCCCGCATCTTCTGGCCAACACTAAAGTGGATCCCATACCATGGAACCAGAAAGAGTAAGTGTGTGCCTGAAAAGCTGCAACCTCTAGTGAAACCTGTGCTTATAGGAAATTTGTTTGTTTTTCCTTTTCTGCAGAGGTGAACTGACACCAGACGACGTGGTGCAACTGGTGAACGAGGGCCTCAAGAATGGGGAGAGGGACTTCAATATTAAAGCCAGGTCCATTCTATGCTGCATGCGCCACATGCCAAGTAATGAACTGTTCATGCTCATGTCTCCCAAAACAACTCTGTGAGATAGTAGTCTCTCTTTAGTCTCTCGTATTAGATAATGAGCAGGAACTCCAAATTATGTTGATGTGCTTTTTCATGGGTTGATGGTTTTTACCACAAGGTACAGCTGAGGCAGATAGGTCTGTCAGGTATTTGGTCATGAACGATGACTTACAGGTCATTACATATCAGAGGATGTTTAGAGTCTTAAATGTCTGTAGTACATTTTATTGCAGTCCATGGCTATTAAGATTGTTCAGTAAAAGCCAAAACTGTTAGCCTGCTTGTGGCCCTAGAGGAAAAGTGGAAGGATTAAGGATTAAACAGCAGAATCTTTAGCATGCATTCACTCAGGACCATGAATGTCAATACAGAATTTCATGGTCACCAGTGTGTACCAAGGTGGTGCCCAGTGGTCTCAAAGTTAAAGCAAAAATCCACAGGATTATCTAAAAAATGCTTTTAGAGCTTCACTATTCTGGAGATACATAGTTTTCACAGGATAGTACTAATACATGTAAAACCACCAGTCATAGCTGGAGTAGTCATGGTCATAGCAATAATAGCAGCTGTGCCATTCACTGTGTACAAATACATGTAGGAGCTGTACCAGCAGATTCTGGAAACACGAGCAGTTGCTGTATCAGCAGCAGCAGTAAATGTAGTAATATACCTGTTGCAGAAATGCTCTGCTCCATCCATGCAGCTGTTTTCCTGTGTAACCCAAGTGCATTTGTGCCATTCTGTATGTTGCTGTAATGTCGTCCGGCTGGTTACTGAAGAGACTGAAAGTATGCAGAATAAATGATTTTGTCGTTATACTTGAGAATGTACTGTAAATATGAACTGTCTTAGGGAGAAACAAATACTAGCTGCACATGTTGTGGAGCATAATATTTGAATACCTCATACTGTATCTAATATAAATGAAACTGGATAAAATTGTATTCTGATTTTTAAAACTGTTGGTCTGGGACATTGTGTCATATGGAGGCTTTGTCATGTGTGTGAAGTCTATTTGTGATCAAACAGCAGCACATTAGGACTAGTGTGACAGTTGAAAAGTAGAGTAGTTACTACTGCATGTAGCTTTGTAGACTATCATCACATTTCATCTACACATCATCTGCATGCGTGTGTTTGAGTTGATGGGACCAGACTGGGTAGTAATACATGTGTTTTTTTATTGCTCCAGGCTGGTCCATGGATGTTGTGGAGCTGTGTAAGAAATATCGCAACGACGGAGTGGTGGCCATCGATCTGGCAGGTGATGAGTTGCTCAACTGTGAAGCCAATCCGGAACACAGGAGCGCCTATGAGGTGTGTGTGTTTAAATATAATACTAAGATAGTCCATGTGGAAGCCAAAAAACCACCCCGTGTGAATGGAGGAGATTCAAAAGGTGTGGACTCTCGGTATGTGTTACAAACATACTTTGCATATTTTAATATAAAGCAATAACCTGTACTTTACCCACAATAATAACTCGAGCTCAGTAGCAGCTTGTTCTGCTGCTTCATCGTGATCGAGCGTTTTATGCTCTTAAATATGGAAACAAGTCTGCAATTTCTTACACCGCTGAACAAGAAGTGGGATATTGCAGACAATGTGTCGTCTGTTTATGTTGGCATTAAATTACATTAACATACAGAGAACTGTTTTCATTACATTAAATCAGGTCAAAATTAGCATTTTCTATATCACTTATACACATTACATCTGCTAATCATCAGCATGTCAACATTTTCATTGTGGGCCTGTTTCTGTACTGTGCACCCAAGTGATCCACCATCCACTGCTGATGTGCTGATGCCATTTCTCAGACTGGGTAAGAAGCCACTGAAGGCAGCGTTCATGTCGCTATAACCGGCTTATCTGGCTTTGTGAAACAGGTTTGAGCTCAGCTGTTAGACTGACAGCTGAGGAACACTCCAATGTCCTTATCTGTAACCAACCTAGCGAGGAAAACCTGCCAGACTAATTACCTCATCAGCTCTGAAGTGTCTCAGAAAAATCCAATTTGGTTTTCAGCCAGCATCTATTCAGAAAATATCACTGCACATGATCAGTTTCAGCAGGTAATACACTGCAGCACAGGATGGGAACAAGTCTTAGCTGAAATTAAATGTATGCATGTATACAGGATGGGTGGATTGGACGCTTTTATTTCTGCCTATGTGATTTTTGCATTTTTCAGTCTGATATGAAAATGAGTAGAGGTGGATGTTAGCTGTTCTTAATACTGGTATTGTTCTGTTGTGACTTTAAGCGAGCAACTTCTTCGTCCTGGTTACTAGAATCGCATTAACGCCATGGCAACACTAACCATTGACTTACAGATAGTCGGACAGTCCTACATACAGATTTACAGAGGAGTGGCCTCCAAACGCTGTGTGGTGCTGCAGTAGCAGTTTCCTACATGTTATATCTCTTGTCTCTCACCTGAGATGCAGATAAACCAGGATTTACACATGTACATGTATGTTTGAAATACACTTTCACGTGTGTTTGTTGAACTGACTCATGTTCCCCATGCATTATCTGCATATACATATATGTAATATCAAGCTGAATCTATACAGATGGAGGAAATGGAAACATGCTTTAATTATTAACAACAGATATAACTGACAGAGCAGAGTCCACACTAATATTGAGGGGTATCTTCATCACTGCGTGATCTCTAGATACATACATGCAGATGAAGCAAGTCACGCTTGGTTGAGAATGCTAAAATGAAAACAGATGATCAAAGCAGAAGGATGTCCTGTTAGCAATTAGCTTCCTCCATGAAGACAACGTAAAGTTTTTATATAACCAGAAATGAAAAAAAACATCTGTGTTATTATACCCTCGCATTTCAGCACAGAGCCCTTCATTCTCGTTCTAAATTACCCAGATGAAAGCCTGTGCTGAAATGCACGGCTATAACACAGAAGATTATTACCAAGTTTGTTAGTTTTTTTTCTGGATTTTCACCACTTGAAAATCACCACAGTCTTGTTGACCGGCAAAGCAGCAACACCACATTTATCCTTTAGGGAGCATAAATTCAGAGGAAAGGATGTTTTCTTCTTCTATAGCTAAGCAAAGCAAATGCACTAAAACCTGTCTGCTGAGGCTGTACTGCAGATGTTTGGCTGTGCACGAGTGATGTGTTCACTGACCGATTCTGTTGATAGGAAGCAGTGCGCTGCGAGATCCACAGGACAGTTCACGCAGGAGAGGTGGGCCCGGCGTCTGTGGTGAAGGAGGTAAGACGATCCACAACAACGCGTGACATTTCTGAAAGGAGCGGTAGAGTCATCTGAGAACTTAAGTGTGGTCAGTGTTCAGCTCTGAGGAACATGCAACAGCAATTACACGCAACACCAAAGTCACACACCAACAATTAGACATGACTAAAGCAGCTGTTGGCCAGAAATCCAGACACAGAAAGTGATGTTCTTATTTTGAATGTTGAGTAATTTGTATCCACAACAGAGAACTGCTAAACACATAAAAATACAGATGTGTATAGACTGTGAGAGTTTGTAACGGTCTGTATCTAGCTCAGCTGCCATGTTTCACTGAAGGAGGATTCCTTCAGTAAACAGACAGGATTGTCTCACTGCCAAAATGGCGTCTCTCTAAGCAAGCCATCGTTCAAAGTGACAGTTCAGCTATGCCACAGCGGCTGCATTTGTGCCTTTACAGCTACCTCATGACCTCCGTCTGATATTTTAGGCCGTGGAAGTGCTCAGAGCTGAACGGATTGGGCACGGTTACAGAACTCTGGAAGACCAAGACCTGTACAAAAGACTGCTGGCTCAGAACATGCACTTTGAGGTAAGGAGCTAAACAAAGTAATGATCTTTATCATTTTCATCAAAAAAAACTGAATCACTAGTCAGGTTATCCCGTTTGTGGTGTTCAGGATTTTCAGTCTTAGTAAAAACATTTGAACTGTGCACATAGTGTAAACCCCCCTCCACATATATGCAGTATATCTCATTAGTGCAGGCTGCAGCAATGTTACATGCCAAGCATTCGAGTGCCTGGTGTCTTGTTTTGCAGCAACCTGTACAATACAGTCTGTACACTGGGTGAGGAGCACTACAGATAAATATTTTCCAGACTAGATTCTACACCTAGTGTTGGGGGGGCACCCACTTTGTTAGATGAGGAATTGATTTGATCATTTCTTCAAAATAAAGAAGCAATAGAAGCAATTTAGATGATGTTAACATCTCTTCAGATACAATTTTGTGGTTAAGTTGGCAAAACAAATGTTGGTACTGGAGGTCTGTTACTGTCACTGTGTGGTTGCTGATGTGCAGAAATATGCCTGTTATTCTATCTATTAAATGAACTGAGCCCTGTTCATCGTCACACACTGATCTTTTTCTCAGATACTACGTTTAACTGCAGTTGAAGGACATAAACACTATACACACACTACACTGACCTCTAGTGGAGGCTGGAAGGAGAACAGCTGGAGTAATTAGGGGTCCAAGCGAGCAGGGGCTCTGGGTTACACGCAGCAGCTTCCATGCATCCAGCGGAGCATGGAACCCTAGTGTTTTTAACTTTCCTAAAGCTGTGTGTGCTATGATTGCAGATGTGTCCTGTTTCCAGTAAGCTGACAGGTGCCTGCGACCCAGACTTCACCCAGCATCCCATCATCACGTGAGCTGTTTTTATTTAGCTTTGTTACCTGGTATTTACTGTTCACCAAAGCAGATGTGGCCACAAACCTGTTTCTGGGTTTCACTGTTTCCCTGGTGCAGGTTCATGAAGGACAAAGCTAACTACTCCCTGAACACAGATGACCCTCTGATCTTCAACTCAACCCTGCACCTCGACTATAGCACTGTGCACACATACATGGGCTTCACTGAGGAGGAATTCAAACGGCTGGTGAGATCAAACGCCTGAGTAATTACAGCAGTAGTTCACAGAAGACATTTAAATATGGTTTGAAAATGATAGCATGGGGTGGGGATGCTCTGTGCATGGTAATGTCTTTCTCTGCTGCAAATTAAAGCAGGAACAAATGCTTCCATGAAAGAAATGCCCCACTGCTCACTGAACAGCTTCAGCCCGGTTTAATACTGCTCCGAATGCATTTGAAACTCAGACATTATTAGGTTTCATATGATCATTAAAGGAGTAGTTTGACATTTTGGGAAATAAAGTGATTCTCTTTCTTGTCAAGACTTACATGAGATGACCGATACCACTGATATCTGTCTGTGAGATGAGAATTTACAGCAATGAGCTGGCTAGATACATAATCTGCCTGCTAGCACTTGTAAAGATCTATAATGACCACGTCCCCTTTGTTTAACCAGAGTGAGTTGGTGGGTTTTGCAGACTTCTGATGTGTTCATGTTGAGGCAGGAGCAGCTAATGGTGATTCAGTGTAGTCAGTTCAGTTTAAGATGTGCTGTAAATATTCATTGTTTGCCTTTAGAAGACAGATGTGCTTACCTTTATACTACAGGTAAGGGTAGGAAGTGAAAGCTAGGAGATTGTTAGCCCTTACCTGTGCTATCTTCATCTACACTAAATGTGTGTCGTCCTGCAGAACATCTGTTCTGCAGAGTCGTGCTTCCTGCCCGAGGAGGAGAAGAAAGAGCTGCTCCGCACACTGCGCGACGCCTACGGGATGATCCAGACAACTGCCTTTTAAACTCAACAAGGACGTCAGAGGAGAAGATGTGGTGTAACCCAGAACCTTTACTCTTTCCACCTGACACTATGGAATGTGTTTATAGTCATTTGTAACCAGACCGAAAGCCTGTAGAATATATCCAACATGCTGTTTATGACGCGGGCGCAGCCTTCGCCTCACACACCTGTGGGCGCAGGTTTTGTCTAGATTCCATTTAAGTATTTACACACAGTTCCAGAGGATGTCAAGGTGCTCCGCAATGTCCAAGAAAGTGTTTATGCAGCAGGTTTTGTTAAATCAAAATCTGGATACATTCTTTTGTTTACATCCATCCATCATCATAAAAAAAAAAAAAAAATCAGGGAAACTTCTTAAGGCACAATTACTCTGTCAGGTTGTAAAGGGACAGACGGGGGAGGGTATCAGTCTACAAAACTTGTCAATAGAGGAAACATAGTTAGCTGTGCAGGCTAAGAGCTTACTACCTGGGAGAAAAAAAAATATGGTTAATTGTGAAAATCTATAGTTTAATTGAAGGTGAAATAAGGGAATCTAATGTCAGAATCGCACATGCTTTTTGTCTTTCACAGGTACAACTGCAGGACATCAGGTTAAAACAGCTCAATACCAAAAGTCTAGTCTAAATTTTGAACAGTAGGTGGCAGAAAGAGCCACGCAGCTGGACAAACCAGGGCTGACTTAATGCAGTTTTGCATTTGATATTACTCTTAATTATTTTTATGTATATATGATTTAAAATATCTTTTAGCAACTTCCATGTATAACATTTTTGCCACTTATTATGGAATAATAAAAGCATATGAAACTTTTTTTATGATTATCTACAAACCAGTTTCTTAGAAAATAAAAAATTTACAGATCTCTGTAGATTAACTGTTTCTTTCATCTTAATATACAGAGACTCCTTCAATAACAGTTACAGCTCTGGAACAAGTCAACACTGAACACGCTAATCCCCGCTGGTGGAGACTCACTACACTCAGCTCCTACACCTGATTTCAGATGCAACAGAAACCTGCAACATTCCTTGCGTAAAAACAAGAATAGATAAAACACAAGTGTTACAGTAATTCATAAGTATTTTATTACACAAAGAAAATTGCTATCACAAAGTTATCACTGAACATTTAGCAATAAATATGAAGTCCATACACGACAGTATAATGATAACTATGTTACTAAACAAAAAAGAAAGAAAAAAAGACGATGAAATCGAACAAGAGGGTCACGAACACGCGCACACACAAATAGAAAGAAAATGACAAACATATGACTGAACGATGATGAATATGCCCTCCGTGACACATTTCCATATTAGGCTGGAACAACGTTTTAAGTGTTGTTATAAATGAACTGTTTTCAGTCCGTCTCCAAAGTTTCTGTGCTTTCCTTTCCTCCGGGAACACAAAAGACTAACAGAGCATGAAGCAAAAGAACACCATCTTAAGCTTGCATTTCTCCTCTGTTCTGTTCCCCATGTTAGAATCAGATCCAATAAAAAGGCAAACATTTGGGGCCGAAGAAGCTCCAAACAGGCCGGCAGTGAGTGAAGGTGTCCTTGTGTCCGGTTAGGACAACCAATTTACACTCTCCCTTTCCTGTTGCCATGTGTCTCCACTTTCACCTTCCTCTCTACTCATCTCTCCTCGGCTCTGCCCTCTCCCCTTTTGGTCTCTGGCAGAGTTTAGGATGGGCCTCCACTTCCCTGGGCATCTTGGCTGGTGGAGCCCTCTGCCTCAGGGGCTGGCACGGCCCCTGGGTCTCCTCCTGCAGGAACACATCGTGAACAATACACACATACTGTATGTAATCAAGCTTGAAAATGGACTGACAATAAATCTGCTTTCAGGCTCCACAAAAAAATATGAGGAAGGAACTACAACTTCCTGTGGCAACACAGTGTCAGCATGATATGAGAATATTCCTAAATCTGAAGCTTCCCACCAGAGCAGCAGTTTGATTTATAGCGGTCAAACTGGTTATCATGGGAAACTTGTCACTGACTTAGAAGGAAGCTGCTAAGAACAACGATGTAACATACAATAGTTAGTCTGGTGAACGTGTGCGTCATTTTCAGACATGTTGTTCCTACAAAGTCGGAGAAGAGGAAGCGAGGACTATCAGGCATCATCGTCATTAAAGCTCATATGACAACGACAATAATACCGCAACGCCACTTAGATTTTGATATTATGGTGCGTTCATGTCCAGGCACCAGTTTCTTAAAGATAGACTGATAATCACTACAATCCAACTGTTACTGAGTAACTGTGTCAGCTCTGTTTACTCCAGATCAGATGTTTGGCCTCTGGAAGAACTCTACAATTACACTGACATCTTCTAGTAGCATAAAATCTCAAAGTAGTGTAGAACTGAGATACTGCAACTTCTTAATGTGGCATTGCTCTTTGCTGCTGTAAGCCATCACTCAGACTCTCGTATGGGTTACTGTAGTATTTAAAAACACTTTCCTAAAAGATTGATCGTATGCTGCATATCACATCTGGGGTCAGATATTTTCAACTTCCTACTTGAAAATGTGTCCTACACCCTCAAGATGAGTTCTACTTTGTTTATATTGGTGAATGAAATAAAACATTTTGTTAATTCTGACTAAATTTACTAGTACAATGTTGGTCTCGAGTGAGGCCTGCTCTCAATCACGTTGTTACTCTCTTTAGTTGGGGGTTCCCTCCAACCGACGAGCAGTTTCAGAAATCAATAGGCACGGACCAGGCCCAGACAGCAGCTACAGTGACACAGAGCTCACACAGGATTTTGCGCCACCATGCATGAAAATCTCGTTACTTTACTGACCTGCAGCCTTCAGATCCATCTCTGCCAGGTCTTTGGTGAGTTCACTGGTGCTGGCCGCTGCTGCCCCCTCCCCTGTAATGTCGGGCACTGCGTTCCTGCGGCCTGTGCGATCACAGTTGATGAATTCTGAGTACGACGTCTCCACATCCATCATCTGTCCATGACCAGAGCTCTCATTACACCTGTGAGAGGGAGGAGGGGATGTAAGCTGCTGCGCAAGTGTTGCAAGAAGCAAATAAAATCACCCTGTTGTCTGCCTTCAGTGGTCTGCAGGGCCTGTGGGACGACTTGTCACTGTGTGCTGTGCATCTCTACTTCAAAAGATTCAACAGGACAAGAATACAAACAAGAGGCATTAAAATTTCACACTGTGCTGAGCTATTAAAAAGGTAACAGAGAATGACCAACACAGAGAGAGAGTGACTGGGCAGAATGGAGGGCAACTACCACAACTAACAGGTCTGACAGCTCAAAGATAATTAATTAATAAAAAGAAGTATGAAGGTGTTAATAGTTGCCATTTCTATTTCTGCACAGCGATTAATGGCACTACCGACATCTGTGCTAACTGGTCGCCCTAATTACATGGGAAAAACAAAAACCTGCTCTGAGTCACTCTGGGCTGCAACACTCTGCTCGAGTCCATTTATCTGTCCTAAAGGTACTTACACAGCAAAGATTTTTTTAAAAGTGCCAGAAGTGCTGGGAAAAGAACTGATCAATATGGAAAGCCAGTAAAAGGTCCTGAAGCCATTCAAAGGACAAGCAGAATCAGGGCCACAATAAGCCCCAGAAAAAAGGTCCCCATTAGCCAATAATTTATCTTCCGTGTCCTGTTCTCAGTCCATATTTAAATAGGACATGGATCCTGCCAACCACTAAGACACTACACAGATTGTAACCCCTGAGAAAAATGAGGACAAAAAATAGGACTGCTCCAGTAAGGAAAAGAGGAAGAATTAAAAAGCTAAGACAGTAGTAGTAGGAAGCATCACTCTGAAAGAGAGAGAGACTGTAAATGTTGTCACAGCTGCTCTTCTCCTACGGCAGTCCCTATAGATCCTCTCACAGGCCACCACAGATAGCAAAGACCTCACTGCTGTACATGGGCAGTAACTGACTACAGATATGTGTTTACCCTCTAATAAAGCATGTAACAGATGAGCCAGGCGGAACAGCTGAGCAGCTTACCTATGAGTCTCTTAAGAAAAGTTCGGAGTCTCGAAGGGAAACAAGTGAAAGAATGAGAGGAATAAAAATGAGCTGGCAGACAGCTACGACACGCTGACCTGAGGCCAGTCTGTTCCCAAACGCTTTCACTCACATTCTTTTGGTAGCAGTCAAAAGATCCCACAATTGTTTTTCCTTCTCTTATGTAGCATGTATGCCAAAAAGGAAGCACCCAGGGTCAGTCCCTGAGAGGTCATCATGAGGCACGCAGACGCAGGCAATGCTGTTTGAGACTGGAAACTTGCAGAGAAGGGTGATCTTTAAGCCCCCGTAGGTAAGAGCGGTACCCCAGAAAATGTCACTGAGTTCTGAGCTGCTGACATTTTACTGAGTGTTCCTACCAAACACAAGAGGCACTCTGTATGCCAAGCTGCAGATAGTGGTGTGACAGCCTCTCCTCTGAGAGATTGTCATCCTGATGGCTGGGTTGTGCAGTCATTAGTGAACCAAATCACAGTAGGAGGCCAGTGTCTCACAGGTTCATAATTACACGTTCTACCTTTTCCACCAACTTAAGCTCAGGCTTCCATTTCAGGAAACTATTTTACTGACCAATGTTGTCAGTGTGATGTATAAAGTCAGCTCCAGGCCGGTCCTACAAGGCCAACCTGTTGTCTATTAACCACAGCATAGTTGGCCAGTGAGGTTATGGTAATAACAGTGTTTTCATACCTGGCAGTCTCTGACATTACTACTTCAAAAATGACTCGATTAGGTTATAAACAGAAACAATCATTTTCCAGCTTCTTAAGTTTGCGGCTTTTAACTATATTAATATAAATTGAATATTCTTTGGTTGCGCATGTGCATGGTTGCTACAGATATCATGTCGATGAGTTGGAAGTTGTCATGTTTCCACCAATATTCCAGAAAATTCTTAAACCGCAGTAACATTAGCTTCACTAAATGGAAAAGTTCTTCACTGGTCTGAATCCTGGTGCATCCCATGTACCGTTTTTAAGTAATACAACAAAAGTGTTATTATTTAAAAGTTTTGCTCTACAGCTGCTTTAATTGACATTTTAATTAAAGGGGTCATGATCTGGTGCTGCATATTCTGAAGTTGAGTGCCCATTGTTACACATGGTCAAAGGCTCAAAGCTTGAGGTGAATGTGTTGCTGCCTGCTGGCTGGTAGTGAAATGTCCAGGTTTCAATCAAGGCAACATGCTTCATTTTCAAGAGTTTTTTCATAATGCTACATCTCTTGACATCAAGTGTGTGGAAGTTTTTAACTGGTCATCCTTTTTTGGGTTCCTACACCCACCAAGTACTGCATCCCACCAATACCTCTCAGGTTATCTGCCACAGCAGGTTCCGGCAAGACACGAGGACATGCATCTACACTCGAACCAGCACCAGCCTCCTCACAGCTGCCACAGCAGCACTAGCACAGGCATGGGAGCTCAAACAAGTCTTCTTAGTCTCCAGAGGCAACGTGCATTTGCAGTCTTGAACTTGAAAATCACTTATTCCTTAATCAATGGAGCCTCTGAATAAAATATAAACCTAAATTAAGCATAGTATGACCACTTTAACTGTGAGGGTAGCTTCTAGCCTCTAGGACTTTCCAAAATCCAAATATGAAACAGACTGATTGTACTTCAACAAAGACTTTTTGGGACACGTAATTACTTTTTTACAGCACGTGAAATCAAGCTTCACCCACTCACTGTAAATATTATTTTTTTTTATCTTAAGACACAATTTATTAGTGTTCTCCAATAATTTAGAATGTTAATTTTACATTGTGGTCATGTCACGCAGTCAGACTAATGTTAGACAGTTTAAAGGAAAGGTTCACAATTGATGCAGCAGAACCAGAAATATTGTCTGGAGCCTAAAGCAAAGATCTGATAAACACATCTCAACTTTCTCCACCATGATTCACAAATGAGTCTGTTTGGTTTTGTTCATGACCAGATCCTTTCTACCTCCACACTTTAGCCTTTTCAGCACTTTGGCCAAGGTTAACCTTATCTTCAGCAGACGATAAAATATCTGTGCCTAATCCCTGAACCTCTGTTTGCTTATTCCAGCCTTGCATTTCACTTCTAACTGCTGACGAATGGGTGGACCCTACATTATATATTGGAATATGGGGTCTGTACTATGTTGTATATCCTTACCACTGCTCTGTAGAAGTTGCTGGTGATGTCACTGTTCTTGGGGAGGGGGGCCTCTGTCATTAGTTGCTGTTGGTCGATCTATTCTGTGCATGTTGTTCAGTACACAGGTGTGGTTTCTTTTTTTATCAGGACATTCCACATTGCTGTAGTGACTATGCCCCAGATTGTTTTCCCTCTTTTCTCACATTCAAAATGACTGATTTATTAAAACACACACAATCAGCACTGACATGACACAACCAGCAGTAATCACTACATTTGGGTACCGTTATGTTTCTCCTTTTTCTACTCCACTGACCCAGTGGTTTTGCGGCTTATGGGAGCACCATCTAATTGCTGTTTGTTTAATTAGTAAGCTTGCCTGCACGTGCGGATCATATCCGACCTTTCCATGGAGGGATGAGGATGATGATGATGGTGATAATGTTCTGCCTTCTGCTCTTCAGCATGTGTTCACGCTCTTCTCTGCCTGACTGCCTGGTCTCAGCTGTTTAATGGCACTGCATTTAAAAAAAAATCACTTTATCCCTGAAATCCAGCAAGCTCACAGTGATGGTGCACTTGTTTTTGAAGCGCTGACTGACTGAAGCAATGTAGTTTGTTGTTGTTCACCTGCTGTTATTTGTATGATGCAAATTAACATGTAAATTTACTTGGAAGCAGATGACCTAAAAAAAAGACATCTCTAAGTGGAATAATAGAACAGTCATTCAACATCTAGTACTGCAGCTAGATGTTGTATTCTTTTTTATTTTAAACTACTGATTATTTAGTCTATACCATAAAATGTCAGAAAGTAGTGAAAAATATCTGGCACAAATCCCTGAAGCCAAAGGTTGTGTCTCCAAATGTTTTGTTGTGTCCAACCATAAGGCCAAAGCCAAGATGTTACATTACCAAAGAACAGTGTTTTCAGTTGACACTTAAAGCTAAAATATGCACATTTAAGACCTAAAACTAGCAATAGCATCAGACTCTAGAATCCAGTAAGCTCTACCCACATCTTCAGGTATCAGTCATCTTTAAATTACAAAATGTTAAAGCTATAAAACATACCAGACAATACCAAATAACTGTCCACGACTGGGTAGAAGTGTAAGCCTCACTCAAAAACGAGCAGAATATCACTGCACTGCTGCCAGGCTATTTGGCATGTCTGGGTCACAGAACTTCTACACATTAGACTCTGGAACATATTTCTATTAAAAATATTCTGTAGTTTTATATTCACAATCAACTTATATTCAGCTCTTAGTGCATGTCCAAGTTAAATAAAATATGGTGTCCTTATGTGAAGACAGTGCAGCTGGAAATGCTACCACAAGACAAATGTGACAGGTGTGTATTTTCAGTAAGACAATAACAACTCAATCCTCAAAGGGAAAGCACTGCAGCTCAGCTAACAAGCTGAACTCCGCTTAGTAACTCTGTCTCTCTCTCTCTTCTGTCTCCCCTCCTCCCACCTGCTGTGCACTATATGTGTGGGGATCATTTCCAGTGTGGGGATTCTCTTGAGTTTAAGTTATTTCAGGAAAATATCCCATGTTAAGTTCAGGTATTTGTCTGTTTTAAAAGAAAGGAGCTGCATTATCATATCTGTACAAAAGCTACAGTAACCTCATTGTGTATGAATAGTTAAACAAAAATGCAGTAGCACACGGTCTTCAGAGAGGTCTGAACATGAACAGTGACCATGCTGAGTGAGGTGACATATACCAGGAGAAGTTTTGGCAGGGAGATATTAGGAACAAAAGCCTTTGAGATCACTCAGGGCATATGAGTCAGCATAGCCACTTACACCCATTATAGAAGCAGGCTGACTACCATCTCACCGGAGCCTTTTAAGCCTTATTTGTGTAATAAACACAAATTATCTGCAATAATCCAGAAAAAGTCTTCTTGGCCATCCATTAGTCCGTCAACTCATTTTGCTGCATTTATTATTGACAAGCCTGAGTGCAAGTGTGCTAGCCTTGTGTAGCAACCACACTTTTGCTTTGGTTTTTCACACAACAAAAACAAGTAACAAAATACTAGGGCTGGGCACGTTAACGCGTCAATTTATTAGAGCTATTAATTATTTTATTTATTATGATGACAGTGACAGTCCGTCGGAGGGCTGGGATGTTGATCAGTACTGGCTTTGGATTGGCGTCATTGTGCGTCTCAACCAATTAGACCATTTGAGGGTGGGCCCAAGACTGCTGTATAAAGAGACTACTAGGCGTGGGCGATATATCGGATATACTCGATGTATCTCAACTTGTTCCACGTGGGATATAGAAAATGACTAGATCGTGACTATTGAGTATAAACTCTAATGTTAAATAGACATGCGCCTTTTATACCGCTTTAAGCTGACAGCTCACTCCCCCGCCCAAACATTCTTCGCAAATGTTCGTTTTGTACCAGAATAACAGTGAAGGGAAGCGGACTCGCAGAGAGTTGGGAAAGCCCATACGACACCTCTATTTGGAACCGGGCCGCAGAAAAAGAAAATAATTGATAAATAAATGACAAAAGACTGTGGCATGACAAATTTTTTTAAAATCAAAAATACCAATATTTAAAATAGGCTCCTGGTCTTTAACAGGTAAGGAGCTCCTTACCCATTCTTTATTGGAGCAGGACCCTCAGACTCAAAGAGACAGTGGCTACTAACCTCAGAAGTTAACCTGAGAGGGTGGGGCAGGACAGGAATGTAGTGGCCAGCCAGCATGCAAACACGTTCGTGCGATGTACTCTCAGAGAGAAGGAAAAAGTAGAAAAGTCCCAGAGAAAGGAAGCTGAAAAATATTTTCTTCAAAATTTAATTTTTATATTAAATTTATATATTAAAAGAAAATTCAATGTTCAATCATCTTAACATTTACCTCTAATAAAACCACAAAACCCTTTCAATTTCTGTCATTTTTAGTATAAAATGAATAACTGTCACTCTTACCAATGGAATCAGAGTTGCTTCATGTCCCCTCTCGCACCTACAAGCTGACCCAAATTCCTTCAGACATATTCCAAATCCATTCACCATCCACCGCTGTGTGGCAGACACTGAAAGCAGCGTAACACTAGTGTGCCTCAGCTCTTTGCCCTCCTGCTCGCTGCCTCTCAGCCCCCGTCAAATGGTCTGGGCACTGTCTGTTCACATGATGTCAGCAGCTGCTTGGTTGACAAAAAGCCACTCCAAACACAAGGGAGCTGTATTTCCTTTTCGGCATTAGCATTGTTGTTCCTCTCTGGCCTTCCTCTCATAAATGAATAAAGTCCTGTTCCCTATTCAATTCCGTTGTATATTTATTTGCCCCATATGCTTCCTCTTCTTATGGGACCCAGGCTGGGTGTGAAGGCCTAATTTCCCATGGTGCAGTGAATATTGCAACTTGCCATCCTGCTGGCTTTTGCTCTTCTGGAGTCAGCCATTCACGCCAGCACTGTGAAATCCTTTGCTGCTGAAGAGATGAACCGATACAAAATCTCCCACCAACTCTTTCACTGGCACTTTAAACTATTGGGCTTACAACTCCATCTTCTCTGTCAAACATGCAGGGTTATCACTGATAACGCTGGCCACTCAATGCAATTTTCAAATCTCCTTTTTCACTGAGCAGGGATACTGAGAATGATCACTGCCGCTACCACATAATTGCCATTCTAAACGAGAGAGCTGAGCTCCCACGCCTGAAGGCATTATGAATCAGCTGAGGAACAGGAGATAAGAAGCCTGACCAAGGCTATTAGCATATACTGCTGTGGAAAAGTCCTGAGTGAACTAATGAATAAAACAAAAGGCCTTGCCGAGGCTGCTTCTTCAGAAAGCTGCGGCCAAATCAAAAAATCAATCTGGCTTGGACAGATTATGTCAGCAGGCATACAGAAGAGCAGCTGGAGGTGTGGTTCCCCACTTCACAACTTGGGAGTGCTTCTGAGATCAATTCCCAGCATTAGTCTCTCATGAGATCAGTGCTGAAGAAAAACATACACAAATGACTCCAGAAAAAGATTACATTACAAAAATGATACTCATCTCCAAGATCGACTGCTGGTGTGGTCGGATAAGTAGGATTGCAACTAGCTGATTATTATCCGACATTATCAGTTAATCTGTAGATACCTTTCAAAATTAATACATTTGTTGAGACTGTAAAATGGAAGAAACATTTTTTTCTCAAAAGTTGTTCAAAACTCAAATATATTCAATTGTGATGCAAAAAAGGCTCCTCTACAAAGTAGTTACAGATTCATTCGCACCACATTTTGATTTAAACTCATGAAAGACATACAGCACCTTAGAAAGAAGAGTGAATAATGTGTTTCCAAGCGTGTATCGACTATCTGCTCCCTGTCTGAGAAACTTCAGGCTACATTTGACTCACAGGAGAGTAAAAAGTTAGAGATGCAGTGATGTGCTAAAGCAAGATGAGCATCAGTGGTGAGAAAAACCTGTTCTCACAATTACACACAACTGTGTGTTTACGTGTCTCTGTACAGAAGACTTCTCCACCATCAATGAGGGAGGCAGACGTCTGTTAAACAGTGATCAGTGCAGTAAAGATAAAATAGATCACACCTTAAGATTCAGTTCCCTTCTCCACTGTACTTTCCCCATTTAACAGCTCAATAAAAAGACCACACATTCATTAATCATTCGTTAGAGGAACCGTCCAATGATTGTTTGTGTAGCAAAATAAAGGAGCATCAGCCTTTTATGGATTCATGTAGCAGTGATGCGCACCTGTTCAATGATTTGTTGAGGTCTTTGGGAAAAGCAGAAAGAAGATTTTTCACTTCATTTTGAAGTTTTCCTGCTCGTTTTATTACTTGAAGCTGATTTATCCTATGTTGGAAAACAGCTATCATCTCCCACTATATATAGATGGTACAGCAAGAGCAAGTAGGTGGCACAATAGCAGTAGCAGCACTCAGCATGAGAGCATATTAATACGTCCACTCCATGACTTATTGAAATGCCACTAAAATGAGTAACAAGTGGATGTTGTGCATGTTACAGTGCTTAACTGAATTTCCTGTATGTGTAATTAGTCGTGGCGAGCCAGCTGTGTGTTCTCTCCTCACGCATATTATACATTTTTTATTAAATCTAACTTGGGACAGTTCTTGAAAGATTTGCCCAAAAGCTGTTTGTCTGAGTTCAAACTACACCTTTTGTACTGACTGCATGGAAACATACTGTAAATAATGTTAAATAACAGTCAGTGAGCACATTCTTTTCAACACCATCAAGCTGCTAGCCCCATTCTTTCACATCACGTCCCTGCCTAATATGGGGGGGGGGGGGGGGGGGGG
>JAUYWH010000025.1:21388691-21430415 GCA_034779795.1 Ctenopoma multispine
CCCCCCCCCCCCCCCCCCCCCCCCCCCCCCCCCCCCCCCCCCCCCCCCCCCCCCCCCCCCCCCCCCCCCCCCCGCCAATCCAGTATAGTATTGCGGTATTAATGCGTTGTGATATTGTATCGACACAGGGACACCAAATATTGATATTTTGTATACCATAAAAAAAATAAAATTTTTAGTGTTCAAAATAACTGGAATTGCACAACAGGCCACATATTTGCATTCAATTATGTTGGAATAAACTGTACTACAGACAGTAAGGACAATAAAAATTGTTGAAGTGAAAGACTGAGGACTTTTTTACCAGATTAAATGTATTTTGACAAAGTTTACCTTTACGGACCTAATTTGCAGTTGAAAAAAAACGTGATAATCCCAATATATCTTATCGCAATACTTAGCATATCACAGAACATTTAAAATCGCAATAATAACATTTTGTGAGTTAAGTATAGTGATAATATTGTATCGTGGGGTCTCTGGTGATTCCCACCTCTACTGCCTAATGTTAGAGAGTACTTCATACTAGTTTCTGAACTAACTCATTCACACTCACGTGACATCACTTGAGGCAATCTACCAGATTTCCACATGTTCATACTCTTATCCTAAATCTCTCCTTTTCTGTGCGAGCCTTGTTTGTATTAGTGTTCCACATCAGATTCTTCTAACTCCCTTAACTGCAGGGATTTGTTGTAAATCGCTCCTCTCTATGCTCTCTGGCTGAGCTCCATCATATCATGTTACGCTGGTTTTTTCTTGGTGGGGCTGAATGATTTCCTAGAATCACCGCTGGTTGCCTGGACACATCATAGTGACGACAACACTCAAGCTCCTGGCTGAGGTTTCATTCTGAACACACTTTTCCCTACGTCTATGTAACCAGAGAAGGTGGCTCTGCATGTTCACAGACACACACTTAACCTGACTTTGTCGTCTCATCTATTAAACAGTTGGCAGGGCCACTTAATAAACAATGAAGAAAAGGGGCAATACTTCTGCTACACATCGTGTTCCCTTTTGTTAGTTCAGTTAGCAACAAATGGTTCAATCAATACCAATTGTTGAGGCGTGAGAGCCGGTGCATCGTAATACTGCTTCCTTCACACATACACAACCACAGCAAAATATCAGGATCAAACAGCAATGTAGTATCAGATATCCACGTTTGAGGGAAAGTAAAGGGTACGTTACCAGATATGTTGAATGTACGACACTGTGTCCTGTGTGAACGTGTGTGTCCCTGTGGCCCGGAAACTGCAAATAAGCCATCATCGATCAATGCTTTAAGGGCAGCAGAGACGAGCAGCCTGACGGAGACATATGAGTCTGAGTCTACTGTAGCAGCATGCCCTGCCTTGGGCTACAGGGAATCCCCTGGTTTTAGGTTGTGTGTGTGTGTGTATGTGTGTGTATTATGTAAATGGTCTGCACTTATATAGCGAACCACCGATCACACGATTAGCAGGCGACTGCTCTACCTCCTCATCCACAGCCGCCCCTATTATGTGTGAATTATGAGAGAGAGAGAGAGAGAGAGAGAGAGAGAGAGAGAGAGAGAGAGAGAGAGAGAGAGAGAGAGAGAGAGAGAGAGAGAATAGGGTGTGACTGAGTCATCAACAGCCCATGATTCACAGCTGAGTCAGGAGCAGGTGTTTCAACCGGAGTCCAAAATGAGATTACAACCCCTGCCCCCCCCTAAAATAAATAAATCAGACATTCTCACATCTTGATTTCCAAATGGTGCAGCAACTGTTCGTTTAGAGTCTTGTCATCCTCGAGACTGTTCACGAGCAGTGTTGCTATCAAAACAAATGTGTCGCAAGAAACACATTTCATGACAGTCTAAATCTGGCACATGATGCCGTGTACGAAACGTTCCCCGTCTCCAGCAGTAACATGAAGGTATTAAATACTCCTCAAGACAAACATCTGTTATTCTCTTATATGCCAAACTGATTTATGGCTGCACCTCATTGAGCTTTACCTCATTTTAATTCAAGCTGATGCGATATTCAAAGATGTTTCTCTCTGAGAAATTATGACAGGCATGATATTTCTATGTCTTTGGATAAAATAAGCAATTACAGTGATAACCTTGTGCTCTGGGAAAATATAAAGGCATTTTCAATACTTCACTTTCAATATATATATAAACCTATATAATTTATAGTTCCCTCTATAGTTATAGATCATGGTAAACTTGAGAAGAACAAAGAAAGAAATCACATCTACTAAAAGTCTTATTCTTTTATATTCCAGTATGCTCCATTGTTTATTTCAGTGTAACACAAATCACACTCTTTACGTCAATGTTTTTTTGCAATTTGGAAGACGTTTGGTGTTCTTCCATGCGGTCTTGAGACATTTACAACAAAAACATGTTGTACAACATCTCCTCCAAAACATGGAGGAGAGTGAGTGTGACACAGAAAGGGGAAAATTACAGGATCAGGACCCCGACCAGCCAAGACAAAACAACAAGCTTGTACATAAAAGAAGGCCTACTTCTGTCACATGGACATGGCCCCCACAAATGACTTTTTTATACATTCATATTTTATATTTTGTTACATGGTCTAAAATAAAAAAAGAGAAAACTCAAAATGTGAGTAAGACCTTTAGATATGGTCATTTTACTGAAATTACAGAAAATCTGTCGTATCATGATATGTCTCATCACCTAGATATGAAATGACCAAAATAGAAATAACATAACAGCAAAGAAGACAGCTACCATAAAAATTTGGGGCAGCTTGGGTTTTAAAATGACAAATGAAATAAAAAAATAAAATAGTTGCAGATTTATCTTCTGTTGAACTAATTACCTCTATTCAACTATTCCCAAGCAAGGTGTCTATCTACATCACACAAATACATATGTGATATGTGGTCTGTTTCTTCCCACTGTCCATTCTATCTAGCTCAATTCTACTGTAAGGTTGCCTGCTTCTATTTCAGTCTGTGTATTTAACTAGACAAATCCAACGGCAGGAAGCAGGTGGTTTGTTTGCCTGTGCTATTTATGCCCTCTCTTTTCCCAGGCTCTCTGCACCACACACACAGGAGGCTGAACGAGACCCTTGGGCTGACGAGGAGGACGGTGAAGTGAGGACAAGAGGGAGATGAGAGGGCGAGAGAGTTATGCATGGGGGAAAAAAGCATAGAGGACGATGAGGAAAAGATGGAAAGCATAAGAGTGGTGAACGGGAAAAGAGAGCAGGATGAGAGCTGCAGAGAAGGAATGTATGCATGTTTATTGTGCTTGCTAAATAAGGAAATATCCCTTACAGGCTCCAGTGTTCTCATTACTTTTTTTGAGAACCCCAATACATCCTCTTCAGCTAATACTGCAACTAACTATTTAGTCAATTTGAAACAAAAACATACGATTTGGCTGTGTGCATTCTCTTCATCACACTTTTCTCTCACATTTATAGAAGGATATTGGCATTGTATGATTCAGTTTGATGAGCTGACAAGGATAAAAAGGAGTAACCCCCAACCACCACCTCCTATGATCAAGCACAAAAAGTCATTGTTCCACTTTCCTCTAGACCCAGATAATAAAAGCATCATTCATTTTAATAAACTGCACAAACTGCAGGACTCCAGCCCTGCTCTGTTTTCCAATGCTGTCCCAACAAACTCAGATACTTCCCTCAAGTTAAAGTACCATAAAAACAACGTCCCGCATACAATTATATTCATATATATTAATTGGACTCCAGGTTTTCTAAAACCTCACTTTAGTGGGTGCTGCGTGACATCAGAGGCCCAGTGTTTTATCAGATTTTCCACCGTCACTTAGTTTATTTAATGGGTGTGTTCGATGATAACATGAAAGATCGTGACTATGTTTTATCTGTTAAGAAATATTTTGTTTGTTGATATTTGTCACCCCGGTGACGATCAGATCACATTTCTTGATCAATTTATGCAGAAAATGTGAAATTCTGGCAACTGTAATTTCTCAGTTAGTGGATTAATCATAACTATAAAACTGTCAGAAAACAACCCACCAACTGTCCTAAGATATTTATTTTTATGTAACACAGAGAAGCTGGAACCAGCAAATAATTTAATTTAATTTACTTTATTAGGGCTTTGGTTCTCAACCTAGGGGCGGGGAGATATAAATTAATAACCACTAAATGACTAATCGTTGTTAATTTACTTGATAAAAAATATATATATTTAAACTGTTGCAGTGCAGAAGAGGAGGACATGCAATTTAACTGCCAGTAACTGTACTGTAATGTACTGTATTGTTAAACCTGTACAGTGTAATAGAATCCAATACAGCAGCTCTGCCATTAATTCTAATTATGTTACTGCATTTCAATAGAACACATATAGAGCTCATATAGTATATCATAGCACATTTAGTATAATATTTTGTTCTCTGACTGCAAGTTGTACAGCATTGTTTGACTGTGCGTATTACTTTTTACTATTACTTGATTTTTCTTGACAATCATTGAACAGTGACAGAGAGGCGCACAAACGCCGTAATTTTAATTGAAGTCATTGTGTTTAATTTATAATCCATGTAACTTGGGTTTATCGGTTTTTATATTGCTAATTTCCTGGTTCTTAAAGCAAACATAGGCCATGTCAGTGGTAAAACACAATTTCACTAAAGAGCACTGTATTTCAGAACTTGTTAACAGTTAGCTGATTAATCATTAACATTGTCAACTACTGATTAAGGAAACTGCTTAAAAGTGCTGCTGAACTGCTGAAGTTTAGCAGAGTAGCAGCAGAAAATAAATACACCTAGCACAACACAACTACCTCTAAGATATCTTTTTAATTTATCACTTGAAACATGTCACTGTCAAGTACATTTTAATGACTTGTCTTTTATTTGTTGTTATACAGTTCCAGTGAGAAGCCTCTGATCACTACAGCTCATCGTTTTCCCTCCTCTGGGACACAGCTCAAAACCTTTTTAGAAAACGGTGCTTGAGAATTCCTAAGAAGAACCAAATTAAAGCATCAAGCAGATCACAAGCCTCCGATTCCCTGTCAGACGTGAAGGTCACAGTGTTCCTTTTACCCTCAAGCATTCTTCTATCTCATCACTTATAGAATTCAATAATTTTAGCACTTTACTCACATCACATGGGATTTGAAATGGGCCACTCCATCTGAAATAATTAAAGCTCACTCTCATTTTGCCATGAAGGGAGATTGTCATCAAATCATCTTTCACTGACCTGCATGGGCCAAACTTCCACACCAATCCCCGCGGATGAGAATCCATTCACATAATAAGGCTTGATTAAAAGTCCTCTGACCAAACGGATTCAAAGCAGTGCATTCACACCTCAACCCTGTGTGTAATTTATGCTGATGTACTGGGTCAATCCAACAGAAGGAAAGGGTGTAACTTCACTTTGCTACATTAAATCAACTAGTTTAATGCTGAAAAAGAGATGTGTTGCCACTTGTCACAGAGAAACCTCGTCAAACATTATTTATGAGGATGGAATACACGAGGAAAGAGATCTGTGTCTTTTCTTTTATACCATAAACAAAAAACACTAACTAATGAATATGTTTTACAGCTCCTTATTATGTGAAGGGTTTCAGGAAGTTCATCCCAGCACAATAGCTGCCAGTGTTAAACAGGGATTTGGAGTAATTTATTTTAATTGTCTGGGTCGATAAACTGAAAATCTTCTACACAACTGAGTAATACTTAACCCAAAATCTACAGTATATCCTGACTATGGCAAACTCATGCCCTGTAAGTATAGCATGTAAGCTTAATACTTTACTAAACTTTACTTTCTCAGACTATTTCAACCTAGTTAAAATGTTTCCTACCGTCTGTATGTCCTCGAGACACTCAGATTTCTGCCCACATAGAGGGTAACATCTCAATACTGTTCTACCAGTACTTGTAAAAAATAATAATATAGAAAGTTAATTTTTTGGTAGTTTAAATCAAAAAGTGAAACTCTCATATATTCTAGATTCATTACACAAACTGAAACATTTTGCTTTAGTTTCAATGGTTACGGCTTAAATCCAATATCTCAAATTATTAGAATATTTTCTAAGATCAATCAAACAAGTTTTTACATTAACAGACAATTGTCCAATTTCTGAAAAGTACATACATTTATGCACTCAATATACTTGGTCTAGCCTCCATTAGCACAAATTGCTGCACCGATGCAGTACGGCAATCACTTATTTTATTGGTCTTATTGAGGACCAGGAGCCTTAGGCTTGTCTGTATTTTTGGGTCAGGTGTTTCTCGTCTGTCTCTTGACAATACCCCAAATATCGTGTGTGGTTCAGGTTAGGCGAGTCGGCTGATTCTGGGATTTCCAACACAAAGTATACTTTCATCTGAAAAGAGGACTTTGGACTGCTGACCAACAGACAGTTCTTTTTCTCCGTAGTCCAGGTAAGACACTTCTGATGTTGTCTCTGGTTCTGGAGTGTTATTCAGGAGGAGTTATTTACTTAAACTTGAAATGAAATATATTTTGAGTTACTGGATTTTCATGAGATTCATTAGATGTAAGCCATAATCACTGAAATTAAAACAAAACAATGTTGGAAATCTTCCCTTTATATCTTATGAATGAGGTCACAAGTGACCCCCCCCCCCCCTTTCTCTGTTGAAGGTGAGTCGCTGAGGATGTTCTCCTTTATCTTCCTTTTGATGTCCAAGCTTTTGCGGTCTTGACTACAAGCTCATGGCGAGCTTTGGACTAGTGTTCTCAGATATAAAAGAAGTCTCCCTTCTACAACTGCTTATTGTCACATGACAGAGTGAGGTCATGTGACACAACACAACTGTGCGATAACTGCAATATAATTAGCATTTTTTGTGTAGATATTACCACCTTTTTGTATAGTGTTGCTATAATTGATATTATTTATTTTATTGCTTTATTTTGCTGACTATGACTCCGAGAGCTCTGGAAAAAAATTCCAGTGTGACTAAATGATAGTCAGGGTTAGGGTCTTTGGATCAGTTTGTATTTCTGACTATATGCTGTAATCTGTGGTCAAAATGATTCTATTTGCATATTGTCATTGATATTGTTACCACAAAAATGCAGTAAGTCTATTCAACAGGCCAGGCAGGTTTTGACTTGACATGAAAATCATTATTTAAAAACTCTTTTACATCTATTCAGGTTATCTTTGTGTAGTATTAAGTGTGTATTATTAATTTGTTTGATGTTGTGAATCATTCAAATGTGACAAATATGCAAAAAAATGAAAAACAATCTGTAAGGAGTCAAATACTTTTTCACTGTATATATAAATTAATAAAAATGCTATTTCACATTTTACCACATCAGTGAGGCTCAGTGTCAGAGTGCTGTTATACATATGCCCATCACCCACAGCTGTGGCTATTTATAGTGCCCTTATTTTACTAAATGTACCCATTATCAGTTCAATCATCATTATTAAACAGGAAGATGATCAATGACTTTGTGTAACAGCATTAGCAGACAGGATATGACAAGGTGATCCACAGTGCACAGTGGTCTGCAATATCTAAGTATACCAGAAAAGCCTTTCTGTGTGTCACACGAGATGCCAAAGGTCGGGATGATGGCGCTCACTTTCTCCTCAAAACAGAGTTAAGAACAGAAGAGTTTAAGACGTACGCGGCACGGGGCAAAGAATGCAAATGGAGGTCATTGCAGTTCAGCAAAAAAAATCTCTGCCTGCAAAATATGTACACAATAAACCCATGATTACAGAGAATGAAGCGTGAAAAAAATAATAATTAAAAAAACCCCTGCTTCACCATTTGTGGACTCAACTACTGTACAGGCTGTTGTTTTCTAATTCCCGTTATCTCAAACGTGAAAAGGTAACTGGGCAGGTGACTGATTGTGGATGTAATCACATAGAAATCCAGAAGGCACTTGATCCACTAGTAAGTACAGCTATTTTTATGTAATGCCCTAACTGCAGAACAGCCTTGAACTCAGCTACTTCAGATTCTCATTAAAAGGACAGTGTTCACTTCAACTAGAAATGCATGTCGTCTATGTGCATTACAACATATGAAGGTCAGCTCATTTAACCTTTAGTAGGACGTAAAGTGGAATACAGAGAAAGCTGTCCAACAAGAGGCAAAAACCTAATGATCACTTATGAGAAAAGAACAATGCAGCGACCCTCTCACAGCCGCTGTCTTTACTTAACGCAGGCTCTCAGCGCAGGGACGCAGAGCCACATGTTCTAATCGCGTTAACGTTGGCAGCACATCAGCAGAGGCAGATAAGGCTTCCATTTACTGAAGAAGTTGGAGGACGAGGACGCTGTTCGGTAAGAGTGATGGTCATGAAGCAGTGCAGATCAGAACTGACCTGATGACTAAGGATCTAGACGCTTTCAGAAAAAAAAACGTGTCACAGATTAGAATAAGCATGACACAGAAAACAGCCCAAAAAATGAGCACATGTAATCTTAATTGTTACATGTGGTCGGTCTCTTCTTCTCTGCAACTTGCTTTGAGTCAGTAAATATGATTGAAACGCAGGAGGCAAGGTTCTGCAGGGCTCTGTCCAAGGTCAGCAGGGCATGTGAGTGCGTCTCTCCCTCTCTCTCTAGTAGCAGGGGTTTTCTAGCATCGCTGCACCCTCTGTTCTGGCTGCACTCCATCCCCCTTAGTCATTTTTGAAGGATAACAGACCATGTTTGGTTAGCCGGCACAAACAGAGGAGACGAAGCAGTAGAGAGAGCTATTCTAAAGATAGCCATATCTGGCGTCAGTCTGTAAAATGTAATCTTAAATTCATCAGGTGGTTTAATCCTCTTATCACAGGATTATTCCACAAATTGAAAAAAAAAATGTGCTCTTCAATGTCAATATGCGGTTGTGGATGATGATACAATTGGAGTTTACTTATGTTATATTTTAACCCCAATCCTGAGTTGCCTGCTCTCTCTTCCAAACACTGCACTCTCAACTGTCTCCACTCATTTTCCCTAATCTGCAAAAAGCCAAATTGTTGCATTTCACACTTCCACCCTGTTTCTTTTTAACCAGTTTGCTGGGTTGTTTTAATGCAACACTGCAGAGCTGTGTCATTTTAATTTACTCTGAATCGCCGTTTCATTTTTTGTGTCTAGATTACTGTGCACTGAGCTGAAGGAGAGCACTGTTTTAGTTACAGTCAGTTAGTCCACAGAGAAGCAGGCGAGAAGCCAATATTTATTTTCACCAGAGCCCATGCCCAGTAACTGGCAATTGCCCAGCAACACTCATGTAAAGTGGGGGGGGGGGGCTCCCTGGCTGCTTCTCCCCCATCGGCCTGCTGCTGAATGTCTGATCAGCACCTCTGCTCATCTTCTGCTGTTTTTACAAGATTAAATTGACTAACATGTTGCTTCCTTTAAACAGCCAGGTCGCTTCAGCAAAAGCTGCTGTCTTGGCTACATTGTTATCTTACTGAGGGGAAGTGGATTTGTGTGTCTTTGGGGGGGGGGGGGGGTATGCTGAAGTGGGGGTGCATTAACAGACCAAAAATTAAAATGTACAGTTGATGGGAGAGGAGATGAGGGGCTTCTCACAAGCTATCCTGCCTGTCATTATATTAGCTAGTTTGGATGCAGCAGCTAATGTGTGGGAAGGACGTGCATGGCAGACCTATCAACTGCACACACACACAAACACAACACAATATATACAACAACACAGACACAGGCACAGCTAGCATGTTTCAATGTTTCACACATTACAGGGAAAAAAACATACACAAGCTGACAGCGGGGAGAAAAGGACGTCGACTGTCTCAGTGACACTAACAGGTTTTGTTGTGTAGCTAGCGTTAGTTGCTGTGCTGCCTGGATAAATGCCTGAAAAAAACGTGAACAAAACCCTCGCTTCGTGACTACGAGCATCCCTGCGGACGGTTACCCCCCCAAACATTAACTACCCCAGCGCTTTTTTATGTAACGCACAAACACCGGGAGTATCGACAGTGAAAACACCGCCACTAACCTTGGTCGGCTCGCCTCCTGTTATCCACTTGTTACAATGGAAATTTAACACCATGGATCCCAGTGAAGTTTCCTGGCAGGCGGACAAAAAAAAGAAAGAAAAAAAACCGCAGCACGCCGAGCTGGGTCGAAACTGAAGCAGGCTGGCGTCAAAATAATACGAAAGAAAGAACAAACGTGAGGTGAAGAAGACGAAGTGGGAATTTAAATAAAAAAAAAACGACTTGGTGTCTTTTTATCTCAGGGCACCGTCTCCAAACAACGGGGGAAAAAGGTTGTGTCTTCAAACAGCTGTTTTCCAAAATGGAGTTAGCTGTGTGTGAGCCAATCAGAGGCCGCGTGTGGAGGCTCCCACTCCTCTGTGGGCTGGAGCCAGTGTGGCCACACCGCTCCCCGAACATCAAGCGCCGCTCCGCGCACAGAGCTGCGCCGGTTCTCATCAGTCATTAGCATCTTGCTTTTTTTCTGGGTGATTCATCGTAGCGTTCCTTTTATTTGGGCGCACATTAAAGGACGCCAGACATCAGTCCAGGAGATTTCCTTGCAGGAACACCCTCCCTCCCCCAGATGTCCTCTTCATGTTGGTTTACTGTGGTTGTTTAACTGACAGACAGGAGGGATCACCAGTGACGCCACTAAACAGCTATTCATGGAGGTGATAATAAGCTTTTGTTGCTGTATTGGACTGTGCTATAATAAACTCCTGATGTATGGCCTCTACAACATAACCAAACCCATATCAGTAATGCAATACAGTCCAACAGCACCACAAACTGTATTCTATAATAAAAGCTGAACATTTATTGTTTGACATATAAATTGGCCTCTTACAATACATACACTACACTTGTAGATCCAAAGGCAGATCTTGCAAATATAGGTCCATGGGCTCCCACCCCTCTTGTATAGTGCCTCCAGACACAAAGCCACTACAAATTAAATCATCATGTCGTTCATCATCATGTTTATTTTTTACCATTTGTCAAATTTACTATGGTAATTTTATGTCATTTAACATAAAAGACATGTTATTTGAAAGAGTTTGACTTTCAAACAACATATTTCATGCAAAAGCCCTCATCCAAAAACTCCTTGTCCCCTGGGGTACTGGGCAGCTCCCCCTTTGTAATCAATAATGAGAAAACACCAAATGTGCAGTTTGTGCACTATGTTCATAAGCATAGCACTAAGGGAAGCTCTAATAGAGTTAAACTAGAGAGTTAATTAAGTGGTCACGAGTCCTGATTTATACGGTCACTACTGGGATCCTATTCCCATAAATAATCCCTCCTAGACCCAGTTTGTTACCATGACTTACCTGGGCAAAGCACCATTTTTTCTACAAAACCAATATGTCTCAATAACCCAGAGAGTCATTTGAAACTTTCAGAATCTCTAGACTTGTCTTACATGAAAAGAAGAAAAGCATGCTTACAATTTTCAAGACGCAAGCAGGGATATTTTTTTTTATTTTCAGGAGCTCCCTAAGGAGCTACAGATGACACAGATGAGATTTCATCATTCCAAGTAAACTGAGCGTCATTTGTGGAGTGCATCTTTAATGGACCTGCCTTTTCTGTATTTGTTATGAACTGCTATTACATGAGTGTAGTGCACACAACAGTCTTGCTCACTAAACTGATGTCATGGAAACAGCAGAGCAGCACTGTCCAGGATCGTAGGCTGTGTGGACTTAAAATAAAGTCAAAATCCCATGGAAGACACAGAACAAATTAATGGGTTGTATGCAAGTGCTCCATATGGCAGTGGTCCAGTATCGAACCAGCAGGCTCACATGCCAAACCTGTTTTAATCTGGACTGGAACACACAGCTCTTTATTGTTTAAAATACATGTAACGTACCTGTTTTCTGTTAAATGTCCTTTCTAATTTGTAGTCTTGCAATATAACGAAGAGCTTGATTGAAATCTGCTAAAGGTCACCTGAGCCCTGACCACCATGTTAGGCACTATTGACCTGATAGAAATTTAAAGGGCCATGTGGGTTTTAACTGGGACACTCCAGAAGGTGGACTCATTTAAACAAGTGTTTAGGGTCATTGACCTCTGCTGAAATTAGCCTTGTGGGCAGCAACCCTGACATTATCCTACATATCCTACCTTCATAAAACTCAGAATTCATTTTCTGCTTTATGATGCGATGGCATTATGTCATAATGCCATAATGCTCGACCCATCATTCCTCACAGTTGGTGATGTTTTTGTATTTTTTATTCCAACAAGTGTCAGTGTGCTCTTTGGCAAACGTCACTTTGAGTTATGATGCTTCAAGCCATTTACCTGCTTGATGCTTATATTTTGTGTCTGACATTACATCATGGACCAGAGAAAGGACGTTTTCATGATAATGAAACCTCTTGAATCTTGAATTTAAGTCACAGTAGCTAAAACCAACTCCAATGACTGGTCTCCAGGTTAGCTAACTACTGACTCCAGTAGTAGAAGATTTCTAACTTTTATTTCCTGTCTAACAAGTGTGCCCACCACTTGCAATAGGTACAATACATTACTACATTTATTCATGCAGAACTTAAGTAATTAAGTAAGAGATCCAACTACTTCTTCCACCACTGTATTTCTGATGTCTATGGGGACTCATGAGTCTAATGAAGCCACAAAGAATTATCCCCTTCTCCACAAAACGGCTCTATGAGGCTTTACAGCTTCTTTCAGCTAGGATTTGGGTTGGGTCAGATGTCAGACACAAAAATTTGTGTTTGTATGTATTAAGTTGAAATAATATTAGTGCTTTTAAACAAACTCTTTCTTGGTATCCAGCACAGATATACAAATAAATTTACAGAGAAAACAATAAAAGGGATATAAAATTAATTTTAAAAAGAAGATATGCTACCTAGTTTCGCTAACACGTGTCTGACATCTAACGGTTTTCCGCAACAAAGGGCTTCTCAATATTTCCCTGGGGAGTTGATGGAGATCAAACCAGAGGTAAAAGCAGGGTGAATATTGGACAATAATTTAGAGGCCAAAAACAACAACTCAAAATTAAAGTTAATTGTTAAATTGTTTAAATAAACAACTATAAGCTAATATATTATTATTTAAAATCAGCCAACCAGAAAGATTTTACCATTCTTTACTGCAAATTTCATTTCATCCCTATGTATGACTATATGTCATATATATGACTATTCTATGTAAAATACATTACTACATTTATTAATGCAGAACTTAAGTAATTGTACACTTTGTTAATGCTAGGTTTAATTAAGTAAGAGATCCAACTACTTCTTCCACCACTGTATTTCTGATGTCTATGGGGACCCATGAGTCCAGTTTGGGAAACGCTGCTCAAGTCAGTTGCAATTATTCTGCTAAAATACCCACGCCGTCCTCAGAGCAACCACCCCCTGCCAACAACCGTATCCACAGCACAAACAAGTCACAAATAGCACGTTCTCTGTTTGAGTTTACTTTACTGTTTTACACTACCAAAATCTTAAAACAGAATACAGCTCATTGTCACACTCATGCTTAAAATAACACTATAAAAGACCAAACTAAATTATTCAAGTCTGGTTTGGGAAACCTCAAGAAAACAGATCCAACATTATTGCACGTCTTTACATGGCCTGGTGTATGGTTTGGCAAACTAGATGTGTATAAAGTTGGGACTGAATGTTCTATTCCCCATGTGCTTAATAATGGCCATGCGTTAAGACTGTGAGCAAAAAAACATAAGGCAGATTACTGAACATAGAAATATAATCCTCACAGAAGATTCAAGCTAGAGAAAACTAAGTCATCAACTAAACAAAAGGCCCCAAAATACTGTGTATGAGCTAGATAGTGATAAAAAAACTGGTAAATCTATTAGAGTGCTCGCCCTACTACAGCAGCCATCTATTTCCGACAAGCCCTGAAAATACACGACTATTGCTTTGGTACACACAAATGCAACATGACTTATAATACACCCCAAGAAGAAACTACTGATTAACAACAGTTTAAGGCAACATATTAGACGATCACACAAACTGTCACCACTTTCACAGAGTTGAGTTGTGAGGCCAGTGAGTACTAATGGTCATTAGATGGCTGACAGGCAGCAGGTAGAAACTAAACAAACTTTCTCAGTAAATGGTGAAGCCTATGTTCAGATCTTGCTGTAGTAATCCTCTTGTTCATACTAGCTGTTCAGAGATCTCTTATTAGAGTGCATCCAGTAAAAGAAAAGAGTGAGACATGACTAGTCTCTGGTTGCCAAATCAAGAGTGTAACTTCAACAGTTACAGTGTTTCTAGTGAGAAATTATGTCTTTTGTTTTTCCCTACCCAGTAATGAGCTGTAGTGGACAGTTAGGGACTATAAACACAGTAAATTGCCCACTTCATTTGGCTACTGCTGAACTGGGACTGCTGAAGCCTCATTTGAGCTTCTGCTCAACACAAAATGATGACTCTGAATTTTGTCCCCGAGGAGGAATGATTACATCAGGCAAAATCTGCTTCACTGTTCATATGAGCACCTGACTACTGGAGAAAAGTTAACCAGAAATAAATTCAGAGGCGACCAATAATCACTATACATGCAATGGCTCATGTCAAAAGCTTCCATGCCTGAGCCTTCAGCTGCCTTGGAACCATGATTGAATGCTGGGCTACGTGTGAAATGATTAAGATTTTCCGCATAAAGTAAGTGCTGCTTAGCAAAATAAATCATATAGAACATTGGCAACTTGCCCTGTAATAGTCTACACTTGTGTTCCGAATGAAACAAGAAATGTCCTCTCAGTGATGCACATCAGTAACAGTAGTAAAGTTGGGAGCGCAGCCCCCTGAAGGTGTCATCGTCCTGCCCACTGGCCTGCTGTCCTTCAAACAGCATGGAGTCTGGGAGCACCATGCCCTCTAGTGGATCCGGCTGGCAGAACTCAACTATGAACTCCTCCTCGCACTCGAGCAGCAGTCTGGACCAAGCACACATGTCCAACTGACCTGCGTTGCCGCCGTACTCTTCTGGCAGGACCGACCGGGGGATGCTCTGATGCAGAGAGCGCAGGTCTGATCCGTGAAGGATGTACTGCTCAGAGAGACAGCAAAAGAAGACATGTCAGTGACATCTTCTGTCTTACCAGTAGCTCCATTATTTAAAGTAGCTATAATCAATATTTCTAGAAATGGGAAAGGTGGCAATTACACTAATGAAGCCACAAAGAATTATCCCCTTCTCCACAAAACGGCTCTATGAGGCTTTACAGCTTCTTTCAGCTAGGATTTGGGTTGGGTCAGATGTCAGACACAAAATTTTGTGTTTGTATGTATTAAGTTGAAATAATACTGCATATTAGTGCTTTTAAACAAACTCTTTCTTGGTATCCAGCACAGATATACAAATATGTTTACAGAGAAAACAATAAAAGGGATATCAAATTTTATTTTAAAAAGAAGATATGCTACCTAGTTTCGCTAGCTGCCCTCACTAGTTAATTGACAGTAAAGCTTTTATAAATTGCCTAATGAGGCTAGGTAACTTGCTAACTAGCAGCAGTTGCTAACCATTTCTACAGTTTTATAAAAAACATATTATGGTTTTATTAAAACTATAGACTGTACAGTATATAAACACCCCCAATGTTTCAGAGTGAGCACTGACGAAGGGCTTCTCAATATTTCCCTGGGGAGTTGATGGAGATCAAACCAGAGGTAAAAGCAGGGTGAATATTGGACAATAATTTAGAGGCCAAAAACAACAACTCAAAATTAAAGTTAATGTTGCGTCATAACTGCGGATTGTTTAAATAAACAACTATAAGCTAATATATTATTATTTAAAAGGTGATGTCAGCTTATTTTACATCGAGAATGAATATAATTCTGATACTGCAGGTTTAAATGAACACAAATCAAACCCTTTGATGGCATGTTAGAAAATATGGGCTTGTGTTTGTTGTGGTCTGACTTCATTCCACAAAAAAAAAAAAAAAGATGGTAAATAGGCCATTATTTTAGAGCACAGGCAGCAGATAAAAGGGAGGCACACAATTCCAAATAGTTCTTTGTGAAAAACAAAATAGTCAGAGACAATTCAAGGACAACAGTTACCCTCTCTGCCATCTTCTCCTTCAGAAACGGCTTAATTATAGCAAAGATGCCTTTGAAAATCCGGGGCTCGTTAATTATGTTAACGGCCTTGATTCTGATTGGAAACCCATCCTGTGAATAAGAAAAGAAACTGCATTTAGAACAGTCCATGCCAGATGTTTTGCATGGGTATGATTATGTACAGAGCTGTGAAAATAAAAATTGCCTTCTTCCTGAGGTTTTTTTGTTTGTTTGTATTTCTGACATTTCTGACCTGATTTAGATTATCAAACAAATTTTAGGATTACACAAAGATAACCATAGTAAATACAAACTGTCCCAGGCAGGTTTGGACATTTTTTTCCCTAATAAAGGAAATTATCATTTAAAAACTGCAGTTTCAATTTATTCAGGTTATATTTGTGTAATATTAAAATTTGTTTGATTAAGAAGAAGACTAATCAATTAAGTATGACAAATATGCTAAATAAATAAATAAATAAACAGGGCAAATACCTTTTCATAGGACTGTACATACAGCCCTGGAAAAGAATAAGAGACCACTGCAAAATGATCTTCTATAGGTGCCAAGTATTGAACCAAACAGCTTTGCATTATTGTTTGTGAACCTTATTTACAAATAAAATTGTTCTTCACAGCATATCTTTAGAAAATGACTTTAGAAATAACTCCAAAAAAACTAATCTCCTGTTCACTTTCAAACTAAATGGTAATAATGTTTTGACTAAAGAACATTCAGAAATCAGTATTTGGTGGAATAACCCTGACTTGCAATCACAGGTTTCATGCGTTTTGGCTGCTTTTCATATTGCTGTTGGGTAAACTTTATACCGCTCTTTCTACAAAAAATCTCAGATTTGCTTGATGGTTTGTGACCATCCATCCTCCTCTTGATGTTACTCAGGAGGTTTTTAATACGGTTCATATCTGGATTGAGTTGGCCGTGACAAGCTCTGATTTGGAGATCCTCCATCCAGACTTTGATTCCCATATGTGACACGGAGAATTGTCCTGGAGAAAATACCAACACTCTGAGGTGGGGAACATACTTTTAGCAGGAGAAAGTGAATGTTCTTCTAGGATAACCTTGTATGTGGCTTGATTCATGTGTCCTTCAAAAATAGACATCTGCCCGATTCCAGCCTTCCAGATCATCACTAGCCCTCTTCCATATTTTACAATTGGTGCAAGACATTGTGGGTTGTAGGCCTCTCAAGGATCCTGTCTAACCATAAGACGAACAGGTGTTGGGTAAAGCTAAAAACTGGACTCATCAGACACGCTGACCTTACTCCAACCCTACAACTATTTCCTGACTCTTCTTCGCTTCACACTGATGAAGGTCTGTATTCTGGCTTTGCGTGACTTTGGCCCATCTGTAGGAGCCTATATCAAAGTATATTTTCCATGCACTTCACCCCAGTCTCAGTTTGCCACTGTGTTTGAAAGTCACTTGATGTCAGTCTACAGTGCTGATTCGTTTTCGCCCTCTGCCAGACTGTAGCTTTGTTGTTCCCAGTGTCTGTTGCTTGATGTCTTCCTTGTACATTGCCATCTTTAAGATTTTAAGGATAGAAGCAAGCTGGCCTTTCTTTTCACTTGTTTTGTCATGGTCAATAGTTGTTTTTTACAATTCCAATTACCTTTGATGTAGTTCTAGCACCGTTTTGCCATCCAACAAAGCAGAATGAGGTGTGCTTGTGTAGGACTTTACCAGACACGTGTATTGAATGGTTGTCATACTCATAGAGATGCCAATTTAAGAATTAATTACAGTGATCCTTTTTCAGAGAAGTTAATAGTGCAGTTTTAACAAAAAAGTGCTCATGAGACAGTACTTCTTAATTATATCATCATATTTAGAGAGGTGTCATTACCAAATAAAAGGACATTTTGAGTAAATGCTACATCATATTTAACTTGAGTTCTTACCTGAAGGATGCTCACAACTTTTTTGGCAAGGAATGGGCCTGGATTGGATGCTTGTGACATGCCCACTCCTGTGTAGTCAGCTAAGATGACAATACCATTGACCTGCGTTTCTTCTGGCTGGATCAACTTCTCCAGAGTCAGATAAATGGCCCTCACATTGTCAACAAAGGGATAATCATTTGGTTTCCATTTACCTGTAAATTAATGGTTGAGTAACTGTAAATCATGAGTAATGTGCATTGAGGAAGAACTGTCAGTAAGTGGTTATTACTCATTCAGAGTTTGAGCTCATTAAAGGATTATTAAGTCACTGCTGAATTCTGGGATGAAGATAAAACAGACAACAACCTGGCCTGAGACACAGGATGTATCTGCCGTTGGGGTCCGGTCGTGGCAGGACTGTGAGAAAGCCTTTGTCCAGGACGTGCTTCACCGTGGATGGCTTGAGGTCCTGGAACACCTCTGGCCAGGCTTTACGACCTGCGTGGTAATTGAGCAGCAGCTGCAAGGCACGATCGTAGTCAAACTTCCTGGCCCGCAGGAAGCGCAGGAGGAAGGCATCGTCCAGCCTCGTTCTGAGATTGGGCTGTTCCTGCAGAGTCAAGGAGGAAAAATATTTATTCACTTCACTGACTCAAGACTTTGTTAAAAACAGGAACACAAAAGTTTGTCTTGTGAGAGGCTGCAGATATTTTGGTTAGAACAACAAACACTGCAGTTTGTTTTGAGGCAGTATAGGGAAGTCAGAGGAGAGAAATGTTTAAAACAGACTAGTTTTTGTTATTCCATGGGATATTTTAACAACAGGAAACATTCTGAATATCACCAGACTTACTGTTCGAATTACAAATTTCTGCATATTCTTTCAGGGAAATATTAGAAAATATTGATTGACTTGAGTGTTGACACTGTATTGATTTTTAATAAATAACTAACATCCAAAGGTTCATTGCAGACAGTGGTTCATACTGTGTTTAAACCCTATAATGCTAAATTGCAGTGTTGTGTATGTTTTATGCAAGTTCTTTTTAACTCATAATATTTACATGTTCTTTATACTATTACAGTTTTCCTAAAATGAGATTAAAAAAGGCATACATGATCTAGACTTTATTGATCCCCTTGGTAAAATTGTTGTTTGGACAACTGCCAAACAGTACATGTCACCCCGACACAACATCAAACTGCTCACCCTTCTATCACAATTTAACTTTTTTTTTATATATACTGTATATATGCACAGACCCCACATAGCTGTAACAATAAATTATACTTTTTAACTACTGGGACAATTTAAAGTTTGGCGACCTTTTATAAGTCCCAGATTTCTTCATGTTTCTATAAATCTCAATGTAAAATTAAAATATAACACAAAAAGCAAAACCTTTAGTATCATGTCTCTCAGTGCCTGGACATCTCGGAGACGCCACTCTGGTTTCTCCTGGAGCTCATCCCTTGCCTTGGCCACCAGCTCGGGGGTCAGGGTGCAGGAATAGATGGGTGGAGGTGGCCCCGGGAACCAGCTCATCCCTGCAGCTGCTGATGGGTCCACGGGAGGAGACGTGAGGTGAATGGATTCATGCTGATTGGCCATGGACTGAGTGAGCGAAGCTGTTTGGAAAGCAACACACAATAGGCACCAAAGACTGTGAAAACACAGAAAGATACTCACTCACTAAAGCTCAAAAACAATACTGTAATACATACAGTACAATCACACAGCATTACAGAGAAAATTGTTATTTAGCCTCTCATTCACATAAACGTGGTGGACAAAATAATAAAAAGAACATTCGGTAAGCAAAGCAATACAGTTCAACAGCAACACTTTGAACAAATACTGTAAACCATCAGATAATTTAATAGACTGACTTACTTTAGCTAGATGTCATAAACTGGCAAATGAGTGTACTGCAAGTGCCAAAAGGCAAAGCATTCATCATGAAGTAAAACCCATTTAAGAATACTATGCAGTACTGTGCAAAGGTTTTATGCACTTTATATTATATACACCTGGTACCACTGTACTACAGTGATGGAGTGATTTCTCACACTCTGGCCCTGGTTTTAAAGACTGATACCTATTGAGACCTTGGCCAAGGCAGCATCACTCCATCATAGTAGTAATGTACAACCGCAACCAGCAGTTACTGTCATTATCAATACATCTAACACTTATTTTTCATTAATAATCAACTGATAGTGTATAAATGTCAGAACACTGTGGGGAAATTCGTTATTCCCTGAACTTCACATGAACTTTTTTATTTTATTTTAATTGTATGAAGTAGCACAACTAATATACTAAGTACAAGTACATCAAAGCTGTACTTCAGATCAATATATGAATACTTCGTTACACCTCAGCAATGCATGATTATAGCGCTTTACCAGATACTGGATGTTTCCTGATACCTGAGAAGAGGAGCTCCCCACCAAACCACAACAACGTTAGCGAGCTCACTGTTCATGTCTACTTAGCAGTCTAGCTAATACAACCAACACCAACAGTGCGACAGAACGAAACTCAGAATAATGACTATATACCAGCCCTAAAATGCGTTTGACATTAACCTTTTAGGACAGACATAGACGCCTTTTCTGAGCATCCATTGGCAAGTGATAAAATTGCTTTATAAAAACGGCCGCTACCACTAAAAAGCACAGCGACAGAAATCACAACCGACCTGTCAGGAAAATCCTCTTTCCGGGTAGAGAAGCGGCGCTCTCCCATTGGTCCATTTACAGCATGTGATGCGCCGTGACGCAGCAGAGCAGCCGAATCGTACGTCTGTTGTTGTGGCGGCTCTGCTTCTTCAGGTGCCCCTCGGACATGAGACAGTTTCGTACAGAATGTCGATTTAGCGTAGGTATTTATATTTATTTTTCTTTTTGTATCTTTTGGCGTCCGTTTATCAGTAAACTATGTATGTCAAGGCCTTGATGTAGCCTAATTGTTTTATTTTTGTGTGGTAAATGCATCAGTTGCACTTTACAGCAGTAGGTGGCAGAATTTCCCTCAGCATACCTCTGCTGCCTCACGGTCCTTTAGCTCCATGTGTCAGCTGTGCTTCTTCAAATTATAACGTGTGAGTGAGTGTAACAACAACACACCTGACTGTTGTAATCATATGTATGCAGGAGTTTGATGTTTTGGTAAGAAACATAGTTCTTTAATTTGATATTTTTTGGTGATCTCATGTAATGTGATGAGTCTAAATGTAGCACGTAGGCATCCTTTTCTGGTTTACCGATAAGGAGCGTAGAAAAATGCCTTTCAGCTTGTTTTCTTCTGTCTCTCTCTAATCGGTGCTATATATAATTATTTTATGGCAGTTTATCAGTCTGCTATCAGTGAACAGGCAACACTGCCACGTTGGACCCATTTTTTCCAAAGTGTCCAACCTCTGTTTTAATCCAGAAAATCACATTCACTCCTCAGTAAAATCATCTGTTTTGATTATAGGTATTATAAAACATAGTCTGGATAAAATGTAAAAATAGACCTTAAAATTTATTAATTCATCTTCACATTGTAAGGCAGAACAATGCCTGTTTTGTAAGGCAGTATAGGTTACAAGGCACAATTCTAGCATAATTCTAAGAGTATAACTAGGACAAAGTACTAAACAAAAAAATATAACATATCCTTTGAAAACCAATACAACATATTATTGGGAAATGTCCAAGGTGTGTCTTTTACAAAGTGGAACCACAGAGCTCATCGTAAGTTCCAAAATTTCTCTGTGTCAATTTTAATATGTTAAATTTGATGTAAATATGCCTTTTTCCAGTATGTAGAATAAACCACACATATTTTGTCACAGAATAGATAAGCTCATTCAAGGGATTTCCTGTAGCTTTGATGAAATTACATTTTTCATGACTGAAGCTATTTTATTACTTATAAACATAAAATAAAATACTGTGCAACACATGACAATGTAAGGCGTGTTGTAACATTAATAAAATACTGACGCGATCACGTCACCATGTCTAAGCCTTACTGCACACACTGAGACCATGCTAAAGGAAGTCACCCAATAAAAAACTATATACAACAATGTACGTCTCCTACGTGTCGATAGGGAACAACAGAATGCCTGGAAAGTTTCAATGCTTATAGTATTGTCTGGCTTTTGCTGAGCCCTGGAGCTCAGCTTGTAGCTGCGTGTGTGAACAACTAGATCCCTGAAGACTGAGATAATCTGCAAGGGACATAAATGCAATTACATTCTATATATTTAGCTACTTTATTATTTCAGTCAAGTTAACAGCTTCAACGCTGATTGTACAAACTTTCATATAAAAACCCAATAAAAAATGAAAGTAATAAGGTTTCAGAGAGTTGTTAGATGGCCTCTTGCTTTGTTATAGCAGGTTGAGGGATGGAAGTCAGCTGCTTGGGCATGGTGGCTATGACGCCCTGAGCCAACTTATAATGTTCTGAGCTGGAGGCAGTAGGTGGGGACGGGATTGGGGTTTCAGGAGTGGCTGAAAAGTAGGACAGAGAGAAACAGGAGCGAGTCAAAAGGAGAAACTGCACCATAACAAGTGGATATTAGCCATCCATAACCTTTCTCGGAGGCAGCACAATTTTCAGATAAGGAACTAACATTTTGTGAAATTTCTCAGAGCATTAAACATGTTAAGAAAGAATAACAGAAGTTCTCTTTGATAAAATAAGCCTGATTAGTTTCCATGAAGAACTTAGAGGATTATTCTTCCAAGCCTGTTTGTCCCACCAGCCCCCTGAATGGGCTGCACATGGAGCTGGACGAGGGAAACCTCTGTTAATCAAAATATAATTAATTTCACCTCACTCAGATTAATGCTTCTGATCCCCCCTGATGAACCTAGTCTACGTGGAAATGCAAACAACTGAACGTTTAAGTGAGTCAGTCTTAGATGGACAACTATTGTTCTGCAAGTTTAACCACATTTTGTATTCATGCGTTTTGTGCTTACAGATTTGACCATTGTGGATGGGCGTTGGCATGTTGGTCGTCACTATAACATTGTTGCTGAGGTGCTCCTGAACCAGATGAGGGTGCAGAGAGTGTGGTGCATGTGGAGCTTCATTGGCTGAACCTGAGAGACAAAGCACATGGTTAGATAGTGTCTGTCTAATTTACACCACATCCCACTAAACTATCTAAAGAGCTCACCTCCGAGAAGCATTTCTTGCAGCAGGTTGTCGATCTTGGCCATGCCAAAGAGTTTGACAAACTGGATCTGTTCGATCATTTGCCAGGTGATGCTCTGTAGCGTCGGCAGGAGCAGGAGCAGCTCCCCGAAGCGGCCTCGAGAGTCGTACTGCCTGTCGTTGATGTAGTCCTCCAGGCTGACCTGGACCTGGTATCGCATCCGCTTGATCTTCCCGGGGTCACTCAGACCTTTAGCATCTGTAGGCAAATAAAAGTAGTTGTGTTTACAGAGAGAAGTGCATTCATGAGTTGTAACTTTCAGACTCCCCCTTGACTGAACAGCAGATTTTTTTTCTATTTCAGAGGATCAGTCGATAGCAGTACCTGGATCAAAGAAAACAATGGCTTTCAAGCAGGCGTATTCATTGTCGTCTATCTGAAGCTCCTGGAAGGGAAGCACCAGCTCATCCAGGATCCTCACTGCTACCCTGCCCACCTCCAGCTCTGGGCAGTTTCTGGGAATGATGTGGTCGTTTCCTGCAGGAGAATGACATTCAAAACACTACATCAGTCCACTACTTCATCAGTTTAGTCTAGGATCATATAATGCCTTAAAAAACACCATGGGTGACCAAGTAATACAAGTTTTACCTAATAAGAGGATATCTTTGTATAGCATGGACCTCTTTGCAGCACCGAGAAGGAGGTGTTCTCCAGCATGAGCTCGCAGCAGCGCCACCTGAAACATAAATTAATTTACTTGTTAGCTGCTGAAGCTCTGTGTGAAGCTTTAAACTCAGAGCTTGAGAAAAAAACTAAACGTTGGCTCCCTCACTCACTCACTCACTCAGCATCAGCCAATGAGTTACCAAGGCCTGGTGATCACACTGTTAATGATTCTGAACTTTTTGTGTTTTTTGAGGAGGGGTATAACTTTAAAACCAGCTCATCATATTCTAACCAAGGATTCAAACACATTAACTATTGTGGTTGAAGAGTTTAAGGTTTGAGTGATGGCAAAAACAACAGCAGTGATGTTTTAGGAAATTCTCTGCAGTCCCCCAGTCTGCACCCATGTGCTCCTGCAGCCCACTCTATGGTTTTGGGTTGATGAGTGACCAGAGTGTCTATACAACTATGTACACTGTGTCTGTGGATGAGTCTTACCTGGTCATCCAGGGGCAGGTCACAGAAGGCTGGGATGTATTTGGCCCACTCCACCAACACCAAAAGCTGCTGTTTCATGGACTCGCACACGTCTGTGATGGTGGCGATCTTTTTGGTCCTTATGTCGCCATTTAGTATAGGAGCAGGGGAGGTGATCTACGCAACGGAAAGCAGATACGAAATCCTTAAATGACTTGTTACTTGTTTGGTGATTGATAGCAGTTAGGTTTGTATCCTAAATGTAACTGATTACCTGTCTTGAGAGTACGTCAGCTTGGATGAGTGCATTAATGGATGGTAAACTGCTGTCTTCATAGCTGGATCTCCTGGTGCTGATTCTGTCTCTTTCATTCTGCACAGCTAAAAACAAACACATTTAGGCTCAGTTGCACAAGAAAAATGTGCAATTTTCCCCCAATTCTTCGTTGCACAAAGATCAGACACTGAGTCATTTGAAAGAAAAATAGCTCCTCCGAGGCTGTCATGTTTATCAGTATATGGCTATTATTGCTCTGAAATGTTTACTCAGCATAAGCTGGTCAGAGACTTCAGTGCTCTGCGGAGTGAACATTAACAAAGTGCTGCTCTGCTGGGTGTTGCAACACTGGCAGACGAGTTGTGTCGATTTAGCTGGGACAGCATGCACTCTTGCTAGGGAATCGCTGATTAAATAGGAAATTCAAGAAAAGACACTGTAGTTTTAGTTTGCATTACCAAACTAAAAATCTCCTACCTTCTTTCTTCATGCCAGCTCTGAAGCACTTCTTCAGTCTGCAGTATCTGCACTGGTTTCGCTTGTCTTTGTCCACAATGCATTGTCTGTTGAACCTGGACAGAGGGGAGAGGAACGGGTTTTAATTTAAAATGAAATGTTTGAAACAAATGGGCAACAGCTAGTAGATGGACAGTAAGTTTCTTCTTCTGAGATGATTCAATGTTTTTCTTTGTCATCTGTAAACTGAATTTGAAGATCCCCACATTATAACATGCATTTTTCACTATTTTCTGAGATTTTAAAAACAGAAACTCTCTAGCTCCACTAGCACGTGCAGTTATTTCTTAAAGCCTCACATGAATTTTTAGAATGTTCCTCCTCACCTGCACGAGTACATGTGGTTTTTGCGGACGCTGCGTCTGAAGAAGCCTTTGCAGCCGTCACAGCTGGAGGCCCCGTAGTGTTTCCCCGTGGCCCTGTCACCACAGATGGCACACAGGCTGCCTGCTGCCAGGTGCCCTGTGGCGCTCATGTTGGTGCTTTCAGCCGGTGAGGAGTCTGACACAAGAGGAGAAGAGACAGAGACATCTCATCAGGTCAGCAGACTTTTAGGTCAGTGGTTTTACATATACAACAGGTTGACCCACAACAAGGGGACAGGTGATACTGTATGTGCATCAAAAAATGCACTTGATCACTCGTTCAGAGGCCATGTGGCAAGCTGGTATTATTTAAGAAGGTGTGAGCGGCCGGTGTGAATGTAGTGATTAGCTGATCAAAACCCGCCTTTATGAGAACCAGCTTGAGTAGCTCAGACAGAGTCAACAGAGGATAACTGATGTGGGTTTGATTACCTCTGAAAAGGCAATCAATGGAGACAGTTTTTGTCTTGGCCACCTTCACAGTCACCAGACTCGGTCAATCAATCACAGAGTATGTCATGACACATTTAATAGATTCAAAAATGGCAGGCTGACTCATGAAAAATCATTGTTTGACATCTATACAACAGAGAAGAAACATGTAAGTGATAAAAAGCTCGAGCAGCAAGGTGCTAAACAGTAGTTTAAAATGTCAAAGCTCCCTGTTAAGCTTCCTTTTTTTTTGCCTCAATGGGAATTTTAGATCAGACGTCATGGGAGACTGCATATATAAATAGGTTGGTGTCACTATATCTCAAAAACGTGACGCCATTTTTCTTTACTTTCATAGTCTGTGGGAACAGACCGTTTGTAACAGGAGAAAGGGTGATCGGGAGACTGCTTTAACAGACAGTAAATATCACAGCTCTGTAATCAATCCGACGTCACATCGCGCTCAACAAGCTCCAACAGGTTAAATCTGCTCTGACCAAATGACCTGGCGTGTTAAGAATACAACAGAGTATCTTAAATCAAAATCCTTCCAATGATTTACCATCACACCACTGAGCAGGAGTAGATTGACTGGTGACCCCCACCCCCCCCCACCCCCCTCCTTTTTATTCACTACATGCCAGGACTCCCTCTGTCCACTCCTGACCAAAGTTTTAAATCAGTAAAAGTTTCAAAGTTCAGCGCCAGAGTTGCATCTGTGAGTGACTCACCTGTGCCCAAGGGGAGCACTTGCATGTTCTCGAACTCCAGCGTGGTGTAGGCTGGGTCCAGAGCCTCACTGTAGTCTGCCATGTCCATGTCTGCCAGTGCTTGTTGGACAAACAAATTCTCAACTACCTGACAGTGAAGCAGAAAGACTTGTCCAAGAAGCTAATGTGCCCCTCACCTCCTCCTCCTCCTCCTCCTTCTGACACCACCACACACCTCAACTAACCTCCCTCCCTCTTTTTGGGGCCTAACTCCGCCCAGTAACAAGGTAGCTCCAGGGTCCAGTTGAGTGTGATGGGGAGCAACTGGTGTCAGAGAGGAGACCAGTGTCTGACAGCAGAGCTCCTTCCCTCTCGTGCTGCTAGCCAGAGGAGAGGTGGAGTATCTCTGGTTGATGGTTAACTAGTCCCCTCAATGGTGAATCACAGGCTTTTTTTTAAGAGATAACACAACTTTGATATCGGCCATATCCTCTTGCTTCTCAGTCAGTAACAGATAAACAGTTCCTCAGTGAGAGCTGTTGGGTCAGACCTCTACCAGTTCATGACATACGTGATGTATGTTACATACTGACATCACATGCATACAAATCACACTATACTTTTAATTCCAGTATCTTTATTTGGTGATCATGGATGGATCGTACAAGATGCATTTCCACCATTGTAAAAGCTCCTACACTGCAACTGAAGATCATCTTGGAAACCCTCTCTTTCCTACTTTCCCGGGGAGGGCTGTGTCCGATGATGTCTGTTTTCCGAAAACGACATCCGTTATTCAACGTGAGAATTACATTGCCAAATGTGCCAGGTTTTTTCTACTTCTACTGAACGTACACTATTTATTTCACATCTTACATAAGCAATCAAGTGCAACGCCTCAGCCTTAACATCATCTAACATGTTCAGCCACACCAGAGCCACAGTAATGGTCATTTGCACATATATCATCCTAAATACTATAACCTACTATATAATATCTTATAGGAAACCATTATCAGGAAAGCCTGATGCTAGTTAAAATTTCTTAGAGCTGTTTTACTTTCAGTTGCTTTACAATTTATACTGTAGTTAATGATTTGTTACTGTAAACTAAGTATGCTGTGCAGCTTTAATATGAAGGGGAGAAAAAGACAAACTTAAATATTGGATTGGGTTTGGATGGCAAATACTCTGTGTTAAAAGAAGCACCAACGAAAATGTTAACACTCACTTGATCTATCTCTGCTGAAAGATTTAGACACTTTAACATGTAACATTTAACTTGTAATGTACTATATGATACACAATAATCAAGATGTTCCCATCCCACAGCATCACATAATAATGTTTCCCACTTAGTGCTTCAATACCAACTCTGAAGTTGAACTTTGTTGTCACTTAGTTGAATTTATGCACAAAGACAACTGGGTTACGGTTAGTTACAAAAACGTTTGAACTGGTCACATAGTCAAGTGACATCCATGTGCGTCTTCAACCGACACCAAAGGTACCTTTAGCTGTGATATGTGACGCCAAAGAACGTGACAAAGTGTCTCTGATGCTGCTGGGACTTGATTTGGGTTGTTATAACAGATTAACAACTCAACAGTGTGAAGTGCCACATTAAAACTCTGCTCAAATGTTAATGTGTCTGTAATAAAGTAGGGTAATTCAGTAAGGTAATAATAATACGTTGAAAGGGTGCATAGTATTTAATAAGTACTTTAACTTCAATTGTGGTACTTATACTTAAGTGAGATTGTGAATGCTACATAGACAATTTAAAATTGCAGTACTGTTTTTTCTGCAGTACCCAATGATCAGATTATAAAAGTCTATCATATTCAGACCCGTATGTAACATGTTGCTTTGTAAATCTGAGTAAATACAGACATAATTAACAGGCGAAATAACTCTAACTCTACCTTAATGTAAAAGACTTCATTGTTTGTGAAAATGCAAGCTGCACGTGAGGCTAAGCTTAAATCTCAACACTTTAAAGAGAGCTGCTCCTCAGAGACACAGGCTCGATGATTTAATTTTAGCTTTAATTTCACTTGCCTTAGAAAAACAAGGAAGTTTGCTCGGTTGGAAACACGTTTTTTTAGGGCAAACAAACTTTGTGTTTGTGGTTGTTGCGTGTTATGTGTCTTTGTGTGTGATGTCTATGTCTTTTCCAGTGGTGGTCAGTTAGTGGTGGAGGAGGTATTGAGATCCTCCTACAGAAGACTTCAAGTTGTGATCAAGACAAGAAAGGATCACCATCAGTCAGAGTATGCAAGTTACAAGTGACAATACAAGTCTTTGAAACTTGCATGCATATAGTTGTTATTCAATATATGCCACAGAAAAAAATCTTGCTAAACAAAATTTGTGTGTCTTTAAAGTATGCCTTTTAATCCTAAACCCTTTTGTAGAAAAAGTTTCAAGCTAGCACTAGCATGACACTCAAAATCAATAAACCCGTCTCTGCTATACTCTTCTACCATCTGTTACCCTCTGCCACACTCTGCACATTCTTTTAGATTTTAGTCATTATCAAATTGCAATAAATAAGAAGCTAGAAAGCTTAGTAATCATGCTGAAAGGTGCTGTGCTCTGATTGGTTAGAACGGTGAGCCTCACTCCAAAAGCTTTTAAAATGAATATCTCTGCACTGCTGCTCAGTGCTGTTGTGCGAGTTTGATTCATGGGAGGCCTTGACAGGACTGCTCCACAATTAGAGCATATTCCTACTAAAACAAATATTCAAAGTTACAGATTGTAGCTTTAAGTAAGAGGAGTAAACAAAAGTAAAAAGGTCAGCTTCAGTTAAATGTACTAAATGTACACAACTCAGTCATATTTTCTGGATCTTTTGAATAATGCTTGGTTTTTGGTGACATGATGAATCAATTCACCACTTTGGGCATAAATACTTAGTTAAAGTAGTAGTTCTACATAATAATTACATAAATTGGATCAAAATTGGATAAATGTACATAGTTATTTCAGACAACTGGCATTAATAGTAGATGGAGTACAGATTGCAGCATTTGCCTCTAAAATTAAGTGAAGTGAAGGAATGTACAGTAGCATCAATGTGTTTCGTTACTTCCCACTACTGCATGTAATGACAATGTACTGATTTCAAAGCTTCACATCACAAATAAATTGTATCCCTTAAAGTGAGAATGGTGCAACATTGGTCAAAAAGCACAAGTGAGTTTTCCAATCCGCTGTCCTCAGTCAGATTGTTTTGCTAAATTAAATTCTCTGCTTGCGCAAAGTGGCCACCTCTTACATGTCATAGAGCAAACAGTAGTCTTGTATTTGAAGAGAAAGTGCCAGTACATAACAATAGGTCAACGATCCTGAGTTCAGCCAGACCTCAGAAGCAGTAAACCCCCATGCAGGGTAATCTTGTTAACCATACACTTAAATTACACTGGGGACTATAAAATCTATAAAATTATTTTTCTTCCAACAGGCAAACACCATAACATTCCCTGAAGCGTCCTGTGCATCATTCTGAGATGATCTGTTCAATGATTAAATGTTGATAAAAGCCCCTCTTAGAGTAATCCAATCAGAAATTAAAATGATCAACCTGTGATTAAAAGCAACTGAAACTCTTTTCAGGTATAACAAATTTGGATTAATTGATCTTTGACAAATAAATGCCCTGAAGGTTTTTAACAACCTGATTAACTTAATGTTAACTACCCCCGTGATCAAAAAATGATTAGCAGCCTTTCACACAAATCATGCAGCAGCAAACACAGCTCAATCTGAGCACGTCGTTACACTTGTGTGTACAGAGGTCACCCATTACAACATTTCTTCATGTTCGATCCATGCTGCTCTTCTGCAATGCCCATATTTGTTCAAGAAGTGTGCTGATTATTTCAAAGCAGTAAGTGAGCAAAGGGGTGGGGGGGGGGATCAGTGTGGTGCTATGAGTGAGTCACTCACTGCAAATCTTATCTAACTCCTCATTAAAGTCTTTTACTGCTGTTCCCATCTTAAATTTCTGTGAACTCCTCAAGGAACAGTCATATACAGGACTATAAAGTATAATCTGCACGGCTATGGCTTTCTTAATCATGAACCAACAAGTTGTGGTGATGTGTTAGAGGGCAGCTTAGCTCAAAATTCTCCCATCACTTATCAGCAGTTTTGATGTGGGGGGTTTGTGTTAACATACTGTAACTAATTCAGTACACAGGTTGGACTGACACGTGCAGGAGGCTATAAAATACTAACGTTGTAGCATCACATGTCGATTCTGGTCCCAGATTTTATTAACTTAAAGGATATGTTGACCTAAAACAATAGAGATTTTCCCATATGAACACTGGAACTGTTTTCGTCACTTTTCTCGTGCCTTCTTCGTGTCTTTCCTCCTGTTAACGTAATTTATTATCAATAATTTCCAATGTTCTATTCATTCTAGTACAAAATTTCATCTTTGTTTCCCAGGACACTATTTAGTTGCCGCAGAAGGATAATAACAATTTTTTATACTCAAAAATGGGTATTGAGTAAATTTTCAATTAAGACCAGCTTTGATTTGTGTGCTATCTGATTTCCTGTAACAGGAAAGCTGAAAAATGTGAAGTTAATTAGAATTACGAAAAGATTTTGAGAAATAATTTGATCCAATTTTTTACCAATACGGTAAATGCTACAGACAACAGTTGGATTCGACTACTTTATCTGAACAGGTAGTCCTGGTAAAACCAATGTGTCAATTTTTATTTTGTTTTTATACTGTATGTATGAAAAGTCAAGATTTCACATGAATTGTGAGCTTTATGTATGTGGCTACATTTGGATGAGCCAAGCTAACTGTTTTAAGTCTTTAATGTTAAGCTAAACCAATTGACTGCTGACTTCAGATTTACTGTACATGCATAACAGTGGCATAAAATCTCTTATAAAATTGTTATTTGTTTATGACCAAATACCTGTAATATTAATAACTTTCATGTTAGCCTTAGTGCTGCTAGCTCAGTTAGCAAATGTTAGTTTGTTAACACACTCAACTAAGATGATGAACAAGGTGAACATTATATACTCGCTAACCATCAGCATGTTAACATCATGGTTAAACACAGCGTTTAGCATTCAACAGCAGGTTATAAGTATAAATGCCTTAGGTGTTAAGACTTTTTATTTTATTAAAATAACTAAATGTACTTACTATTTTAGTGTAAATATACAATTTGTCCATTAAGTAATGCCTTCACTAATAAATAGTAATAGAAAGTAATGTTATTACTAATTATTATTACTAATTAGGGTTATTAACTTACTTTTATTTTTTATCTTATGTTTCAGTTTTAAGCATAACATGTTATTTGTATTAAATGTTATTCATGTGTTTAATTTTGTGTTAATTTTCATGTTGATTTGGTCAGGTGTTCTGTAGGGTTAAATCTCCGTCCTTTCTTTCAGTTATTAACTCTATATTTATCTTGTGAATGCTTGGAAATTGATGGTATGTGTAGCTAAGGTGTCAGTGACAAAAGAGATTATATCATAATGTTTTGGGAGCAGTTTAAGCAGCACATTAAATTGCACATTGATAGTGGCTGCAGTTGTTAAATACATGTGGGAGGCTGCCATGTGGGAATGTGATGGACCAGAGAGTGCTGTCTTATAATCAGTCACCCAAACTCCTGCCCCGGGGCTAAAAGTCAAAGGCTCGCCGAGACCTGATGTAACACTTGTGTGATTCTCCCCTTTGAAACTTCAAACTCCAGTTTGTGAACAAAGTCCTGTCTATCTTCTGAATAGGAATCTCCGACCACTGACCAAACTCCATTTTCAACCACTGCCTATTTGTACCTTCTCCTCAATGACTACATTTCATTTTCCCAAGTCCGATCTCAAAGGCAAGCAGCAGGGAAGCAACACAGTAAAATCAATTTACAAGAGCCAGCAGCTGAGAGGAAAAAGTCGGTCGTTGTGGCCCGGAGGAGTTAATAAGATGTGGAATATACGCTGTCTGAGGACTTATTTTTTTCTTCCCGAGAGAGCTGCACCACTTGGGAAATGTGAGTGCTTGTAAGGCACATCCAGGAGCGTGTTGATGTTGATAAGAGTAAAACAGAAGGAGACAGTGTGCTGTCTGCAGCAGATTTGAGGCCAGCAGAAAAAGGCTGCTTGCTCTGCTGTCCTGCAGTAGATGGAGGAGATAGGTGAGTAGAGTGTCATGGCAAAGACCTTGTCAACAGATAACTATCTGCAAATAACACAGCTTATGCAAGCCCCTGTGGCTGACCAGGGGAATATCATATTTTCTGTGCCACTGGAATAATGTCATTTACTTTCATCATCCATAATGACACAGACTGGTTTTGTTTGTTTTTTGTGACGGTCAAATTATCGTCTTTTGCTTATTATAATAGTTTTATTTTGGCATCATACGTCGAATAAATGGTGTTTTATTTTTCCCCAGTTCTTATAGTGCAAATTACTTATACAGATCATAACTTATTATTTTTCCTTTTTGTGATGAATAATAACACACTCAACCTACAAAAAAGTCAGTTTATCCTCAGAGGCCTCCAAAGCCTGTTTACCAGCCTGCTCATCTCCCTAAGTGGGGTTACATATGTAGTTTTGTGCTAAATTGTTACAATGGATATGATCAGATCAACAAAATGAGGCTAAAGAGACATTTATGTGGTGACTAAAAAACTCAAAATGTACTTTAAAAAGATTTTTGTTACTCTACACAGCTACATAACCTAACTTTTACCAGGTTGTTTGTCTGATTTCAGCTAAGAGAAAGAAACTGTCAGGTTGAAATCAGATCTTATATCTGAAGCAGCGGATGAGTCTCCCTTGTGATCACTGTCTGGTCTTAGGGTAATGATAAACCATTAGTGTCTAGTTCTCCAGGATCTTAAATTAAGGTGTGATTTATTTTATTGTTTTCCCTCCAGAGCACTTCACGGAATGTTCTCTGTGTTTGAAGTTTCCTTGTTACATGTTATTTCTCTACAGAAATGAACTAGTTGTACATTAGTTCTCGTGCACATGCTAATCACTTCACATCACTTATGTTAACATATTTCACAGATCAGATCCTTAACATACAAAATCATGCTTACACATCTAGTCAAACTGAAAAGTATCCCCTGTGCACCAAATAAGTAAACAATTGCATCAATAAACACAAAGACCCGAGCAAGACGTAAATCAATCACAGTGCGTGATAAGGCTCTGTAATCATTAACTCTGTTTTGCTGAGAATTCATTTTGACTGCTGGCCCAATCACCTCAGTCAGCAGCTCTGAGCACTTTTATCTCTGTGATTCTCTATAGGTCCTCCACTCATCAGCCAATCAATAGACACTTAACCTCCACAGCTTGAATAACAAGGCACTAAATATTCAAGAATTCAAACCAAAAAGGACTTGCAGCATTTGAAACTTAAACCTGATTACTACCGTTAACAAATATAACAATATTTGATTTCTTGCATAATTCAAGGCAAATACATCAGTGTTTATCCGACGTCCATCAGTAATAATAATGCTTTTGTCTGGACAATTTCACCACTTATTCAGCTGAAGTTCCCCCTCTTAGTTCATCCACTGCTTTTCTCTGTATCTCGCTCTGTATGAACAGACTCATTTCAGCGTTTTCATATACGCGCTGCTGCTCCAGGGCCTGTCAACTGTACTGGAAGAACTGTTCAAAAACAAAATTTTATTAGGTTTATAATAGTCTGTATTTATTCAAGTAATGGAAGTTAGCATTTTATTAACTATTTAGTAACTATTATCTACTATTATATAATATATATAATATTATTTTATATTAGTTGTCTGTTCTAGAGTAAACAGCACAATATGTCCTCTGAAATGTGTAGAGTAGCGAGTGCTTAGTTGTACTTACAGCTAAATACTTAAGTTAAAGTCTCAAGTTTAAAATTTTCTGTTTAAAATGTTAATATGTTAAACAAGCATAGATGCAAAAGTAGTCATTATACTGACATGTGGTTTCTCTCAGTGTAATATCTGCATTTGGATGAACATTGATGATACATACATACATGGTAGAACTAAAAATGTCTGATATAGTGGAGTAAAAATATTTGTCTCAAATGTAGTAAAGGTAAAACTGAAGTTACACTAAAGTTTAGTAACAGTTTAAACTTGCAGAAATTGTTCCCTCCACCACTTAGTGAAGTACAAGTGCTGTACATCTACACTGCACTGGAGTCTGGTGTACAGTACGTAGGCTACTCAGTTTCCCTCTAATGCTGCATGTCAGGCAAAATAAAATCAGTGCTTACTGCCATCATGTGGACATACAACACTAGTCCTCAACAATCTACTGTTCAGTCATACAAAGCTCACACTGCACTAGTTACTACATCCACAAACTACTGAATCCCTGAATTATTCTGTTTCTCAAATAGTCATCACAATTGAATCATGTCAAGATATCATAACCTAATGTGTGGTTATTAGTTTGCGTCCTTGAATGTTTTTCTCAGTGGTGCAGCTCATGCAAGCAAACATTCAAAGCACATTTCTACTGAAAGATTTAAGCAGCAGTGAATTAAAAATATGTCTCTGCTGTAGCAATATTCAAATCAGCCCCACAGTTTCGTCTGTTAGCTTCCAGCAGCTTTTCTCTCGTACACCGGCTTGTTGTTCAGCTGGACTCTGGAATAATCTACACGCTCCCACTAATTCCCAAAGTTCTCTTTGTTTCCGTCACATTTACCTGTGTCGACAAAGTGTCCCAACGTCCCATCCTGGCCATACATCCCTGTGAAGGCGGAGCCCTGACAGTGAGCCAGCCAGATGAGCGAAGGCCCATGAGCCTCGGCGGCTCTCTCAGGCCCGGCCAGGCTGGGAGAAGGAGAGGGGCCACCGTTTCTGCGTTGTCCTAAATGCCGGGGCCACTGGGCTGGCTGTAAGGGCCCACAGTACACAGGGATAATCTCCTAATGCCTGTCACAATGAGATTTGATTGGAGACTTGAACACTGGGATTAATAGTGTCAAGTGAACAGTGTGTAATGCCTACCGTCCAAACAGCCTGCTAATTGGGTTTTCTGCCTCAGTTTCACACCAGAGCTGCACATTGAATCTGGCTGAACGTCAAATTTTATCACAGCATGAAGGTAATTTCCTTTTCAAGTCAAGTGTCATATTGTAAATATTGTAATGTAATTATTTACATATGTAAATCCATATACACGTCACTGTTAATGTTTGACTAGATTTTATGGTGACACATGGATTAACAAGAGAACAGGGTCACACACTGGGGAAATCAAAGAATCATGTTTCAAATAACTGTACTGTACTTGGGTACAACTTTGAGGTACTTTACTTCTACCCCACTATATTTGAGAGGTAGAACATTTATTAACCTGCACCTTTGAAAACCTTGTGTTTTGTGTGTGTGTGTGTGTGTGTGTGTGTGTGTGTGTGTGTGTGTGTGTGTGTGTGTGTGTGTGTGTGTGTGTGTTTCATGTTGGATTGCGTCTGTAAGCTGCAATTTTGTCCAGGTCTTTCTTGAAAAAGAGGTTGCTAACCTCAGTTGGATCTATCTGGTTAAATACATTTTAAAAATAAATAAGACACTTAACTGCTACGATATGGAAGCTGCTTTCTGGTTTCTTTTCTATATCGTCTAGTTTTAATAAAGAGACAAAAAAGAATTATAGAAAAATAATTATATATATCTATATATAGATATAGATATAGATATAGATATAGATATAGATATAGATATAGATATAGATATATATATGTATGTCATAATAGCACTGCCAAAACAACAAATCTAAAGGTTGCCTAAGACTTTTGCACAGTACTTTATATGTGTATATAGGGGACATTTGACATACTGTTTTCATTACACTAAAACACTACATTACATTTTGCTGGTAATACTTTGAGGTTGTATGACAATGAGTTATTTACTGCATGCAAAATCTGATTAAATTTGGCTTTAAATTTATTTGTAGGACTTAAATACAAGTATTACATAATGGGTTTTCATGACAAATCTTTATTATCATTATCCACACAGCAGCTACTGCCCCATGTAAAATTCATAGAGTGTATGTTACCGTGCGTTATTCACCATTAGTACTTTAAAAATGTCATTATCTCATCTCATCTTTGACCTGATCATGTTCTGTTTGTGAGTTCAGTTTTGTTATGTTGAACCGTTAACTGTATCTCTGTCGCTCAGACGGTGTGTTTGGAAGAGTTGAGACTCTCTCTGCCCTGCTGTCAAGTCATTGAGCTTTGTAGGCAAACAGACATCCACTACGGCCTTGTTGAACGGCTGCTGTCATGTTTGCATTCACCAAGTAATTCTGCCAACAGCAGCGCTCAGGAGTTTGTCCAGGCTGTGACCGTTGAGCAATTAATCCCCTGCGTCTGACACAAAGTTATGTGAATTATATGAGCTATAAGTTGCAAAGAGGAAGGTTTATCAGCTTCTCTGAGCAAAAAAAGCAAATGTTCAGTACAGTACATGTTTAAATTATAATTCTTGCTGGAGGCAATTTGAAAATAGAAACAATAACTTTCAGTGTGTTTGGACAAAGAAGCATAGTATAACCTGATCTAGGATAAAAAGAAGCTTAGAGTAGGCCGGTGCCAAAGAATGTATTTGTAACATAAATGTCCTTCTTTTGGAAGACTTGTTAAGTGAATACAAGTCCTTTCTAAAAATGGTGCTGTTGTATTCAAAAACGTAAAACATAAAAATCTACATTAAAATACCAAAAACCAGCAATGTGTTATTCCATCTCTCCTCCTGTCTGACTCCTCTGCTCTGTCTGCATCATTCAGCCTTAAGCCAAATCCTCCTCAAAATGCACAGAATCAAAAGTGACTCTCAAAGATCTGCTTTCAAACATAAAAAAAATCTCTGTAATTTCCTAAAACAACAAAAATCACATGTTTTTTTAGCACTTCTGAGCTGCAAGTGACTATTTACAGGAGCAGCAGTGGACTGGGTCAAAATACTCTGTGGATTTAAACGTGTTAAAAAATATGCAAAAACAATTTTAGTGGCTGGTTAGGATAAGCTAATTTGAACTATTTCAGTTCAGTTCATTTATATAGCACCAAATCACAACAAAAGTAATTTCAAGGTCCTTTTTTAAGAACTTACTGAATAATATGGAAAAGATATTCATCTATATAGACCTATGTAAAAAACACAGTAAATCCCCCTTGAGCAGCACTAATCAACAATGGAGAGGAAAAACTCCCTTTAACGGAAGCAACCTCCGGCAGAACCAGGCTCATGGTGGGCGGCCATCTGCCTCAGCCGGCTCGGGCGAGTGGAAAGACAAAACAGCAGCAAGCAAGAGACAAAACACGGAGCAGGTTGGTAGCTCCAGAAACTGCACACTGAAGACATTATTATAACATTATACAACGTAACGTCAGATTGATCAGATCTCAGTGTGATTGTCTTGGTGATGGAGCTTCAGTATTATCATGTTTGAGGGGACACTGCAGCTCTAATCATTATGCACATGTGTGACAATTCCCTATGTTTTTTAGGGTGCAGTAAATCTGGTAAACTTTGGTAAAATTCAATGCATTCATTTGCACCATTGCAGGAGTGGATCTACAGGGGGGCATGGTGGGGACAGCTGCCCCCCTATTGTAGGGTTTGACCACAAGCTCTGTGCAATTCATCAATAAAATGACAAATCTGTCCACAAACTGTTCAAACAAGAAAAAACAACCACCAGAGAATGTAAAAGCTTGTAGTGTGTGTGTGTGTGTGTGTGTGTGTGTGTGTGTGTGTGTGTGTGTGTGTGTGTGTGTGTGTGTGTGTTGGATGGTACTGTGTGAAACGTTAAGCTGCCATCTTGGCCAGGTCTTCCATGAAACAATGATGCTGATTCTAGCCTTTGAAGGAAAGGAGGTGTGGAGAGTCAAAAACATCACACAGCATCTAACGGGAAAACAAGAGCACCTTTCTAATGACCTGTCAGAGACATGCAGATGGATTTAGTTGTTCGTCTTTCTCGTGTGAATAAACTGATGCTGGAGAGTGTAAACGAGAAAATGACAAACTGTATGAATGCTGAGGTATAAAATCGTTTTAAACTAATGGAGTTAAACAGAGAATTTTCTTAGATACTACTGATCTGACTCTGTCACAAACCTTTGGTTTCACAGGAAAACACTGCAGCTTGTTTAGTCAGGTACTGTAAGTCACTTGTTTTTTTTCAAATATTCTTTTTTTTTAATTTGGCTTTGTTTTAATGAATTTGCATCTCTACATCACATTGTGACATGCAAATCACTTAGTAAATTACCATGGGAGTAAATACTAATCCCCCATCAGCTGTATGTAAAAAGTGATGTAAGAAGTAGTACAATGAGGCCTTTGCTTTCACTGAGGTTGTTTGAAACAGGCTGCAGGTTGTAGTAGCAGAATGAAGAGAGATGTGACTAAAGAACTCAAACCCTCCAGTGTGTTTGTACAGCATCATACAGTATGTGCAGCTTCTCAAGACTCCTGCTGCTATCAACTGCAGCAACTGCTTCATGCACCCCCCCACACACACACACCTCCAGATTAACGGTGGTCTAACCACGTTGACATCTCAAACCTCTGCACCAACATCCCCATCAGGCCCAGCTCAGGTGGCTCTTTTTAACAAGCTCCATATCTGTGACACACCTCCTGGATTACAGCCGTGTGAAGCAGCCGGGCTCAAATGGCGTTGATCTTTCCACTCTGAATCAGCTGTGATCCAGCAGAGCTCTGGAGCTACATGGCAGCCGCACAAACCGCCGAAAAGAAAAGAAAACAGCCACCAGCTGCCACAATCCAGATTCTTTTTTTTTTCACTGAAAACACCGAGACAAGTTGATAAAAACAGAAGTGTACTCACCAAATGGAAGTTCCATACTTGAACTGACTTGTGTGTTTACATTGACCATGTCGTCTTCTCCCTCCTGTCAAGCGTATGTTTTAAATCCACTTTTTCCTGTCTCACCATACGGTGTAAAATGTGGAAGTTTGGCGCAGGGTGCTGTAGTGTGAGAAGGGTGTTGTTGGTGCAAGGTAAGGCCGGTGTTGCTGCTGTTATCTTATTGATTTTCCTAATCTGGGCAAATGTGGGTGGGGAGGTTAAACAGTAACCAGGCTCGTATGGACACCAATCTATATAGCAGCTGTAACTATGGCAACATGATGATAGAAACTCAAATAGACATAAAGTTATTATGTGCTTTTCCCTGTTTCTCATCACCAGCAGTTGTTTCTTCAGACACAGATTAGGAATGAATAAGAAGCAGAGTTTATACAAAAACAAAAGCAGAGAGAAAACCAAAGGGTGGGGAAGGACGTAACAGACAAAAAGGAGTGGAGCATGTACTGAGGGTGGCAGTGAACGAGCTGCATATGATGACTGATGTCATCAGTTTTGTTTTGACTGAGGGGAAAAAGTCACTTAATGCTTCAGCTGTCTGATGTTTAGCCAGAAACACCTGTGGATGACAAGACACCCACTGAAGTCTAATTTTAAAATGTTTTTTCCACAGAAACGAAAATCATAAACAGTAACTACACAGTCACTGTTAACGTGTAATGTGTTGGGGCTGCCTTAAAATGTTATGTAATGTTAAAGTTCATGAATTTAACACAACTTAATAAACTTTATAAAATCTTGCCTGTTGTGTAAACTGTTCAGTTGATTTTGATTTAGTTAGTTTACTCTTACAAATACAGTATATTCCAGCTTCCTGAAAGTGGCCTGTTGTGTTTGTTTGATTGAATTCATTTGATATGCTTGGTAATTCAGTGCCCACGTTAAATGAACTGTTCAAACAAAGAAAAAGTACCACAGTTCTGCAGTTACCACAAATATACCAGCATCAGTACAAAACCATCACATAATCCTCCCCTTCGTCTGACTGGTATATTTGAACTTTACAGACGTAGAGACAAAATTCAACACCAACAGCATATGGAGATCTAAACCAATGCATGCTGGGAAGTCCAATATTATCATAGTTTATTTTTTTATCAACTTAATTAAATACAAGTGAGTCGTGTTCATTCAAATCATCATTTTAAGTTAAAAGTTTGTTTAAAAGTTTTGTTCACAAGTTCAGAAATTAAAAACTCGAAATGTTAAGTCGCGTTAGCTTCAAAATATAAAAACTAGATTTTTACATTAAGTTAATTTAAAGAACTTTAGCTGCTTCCACAAAAATCCTGAATGAAAACTTACAGTGTATTTTAATTCAGACAGGCTACGGGCCAACAGGCATCATTTATTTATCATTCATGGTTACATTTTGTAACCATGAACCTGGTCAAACTGGACAAACAGATTTTCACATAATGAAACACAGTTTGTATAATTTACAGTCACTTAAAGGAATAGTTCAACACACCAATATTTGAAACAAACTTATTTGCTTTCTCAATGATACTTTGATGATATAATACCATTCTCATGTGCAGCATATTAATTAATTAGTATTAATTGCTTCAGACGGAGCCGGGAAAGCTGCTTCGATTTTGTATCCAGACTCCAGACCGAAACGCTTTTCCTGTTAAGGGTTGTGGGGGTGCTGGAGCCAATGCCAGCTGTCACTGGGCGAAAGGCGGGGTACACCCTGGGCAGGTCACCAGTCCATCACAGGGCTGACATAGATAGGAAAAAACATTCACACTTATGGGAAATTTAAAGTCAGCAGTTAACCTAACCGCCTGTCTTTGGGCTGTAGAAGAAAGAGAGAGAGAACCCAGAGACCCAGAGGGAACCGACAGAGACATGGAGAGAACCGGTGGGTTCGAATCAAGGTCCTTCTGGCTGTGAACCACTGACCACTACACCACCTAAAAACCATCCAATATATGAAAAAATGTAATTTCCATTTCTGAATAAAGGGCTGCACTAGTAAATAAAGGGTTATTACCAGCATTTTCTGTAAGTGCTCTAATGGGCTGCTCTTTTACATGTAAGGAACTAACTTTGTTTACTGGGCACAAATGGATTCCATATAAAATACACATTTGCTGTCCATGGTGTGTGTGTGTGTGTGTGTGTGTGTGTGTGTGTGTGTGTGTGTGTGTGTGTGTGTGTGTGTGTGTGTGTTTTTTTT
>JAUYWH010000025.1:21443628-21456642 GCA_034779795.1 Ctenopoma multispine
GGTGTTCAGGGACAGTACAGAGTGTAGATCATCTGTGTTGTGAGGTGTTCAGGGACAGTACAGAGTGTAGATCATCTGTGTTGTGAGGTGTTCAGGGACAGTACAGAGTGTAGATCATCTTTGTGCAGTGATATCTGTACAGTGTCGGTCAGCCTAGATTCAAAAGCCCACAACTCCCCCCAAAAACAAAAACTAAGGTATTAATTAGTTTTGTTCAGAAATGTTTGCAGAACCAAAGGAGAGAGTTTGGTAAACTCAGGTATAAGGAAAGAGTATTAAAAAAACAAAACAAAAAAAACAACAACGTGTCACAAGCAAATAACTGTCAAAATAAAAGCCAGAATGTCTTCATTCCATTTTCATTATTTATTTGTCATTGATGGCAACTGAATAAATTAAGGCTTATGAACAAACATCATAAAAAGCACCATAAATAAATGCATATATATATTTAGAAATATAAAAAATAAAAAGTACAAAATAAAAAAATACTATAGTGAAATATAATGGCCACAAATCACAACTAGGACCTCTCAACTTGAACTCTTTGTGTGATCTAAGTAGAAGTACAGATCAATCCGTCAGTCTGAAGAAGCAGTGAAGTTACGACAGGTGTGCTTGCAGTAATCAAGTGAGTGGCTGGTTATGACGTTTCTTAGCACTGTCCCTCCCAAAGTGTCATCTGCTGTCATCAATGAAAAAAACAGGCTAAAGTTTGAGTATTGGAAAGTAAAGTAAATAACAATAAAGCTAATTCTGTGGTTAAATTATGAAATGTACACTTTAGTGTCATCTTGCCTACTTCTGATGTTGTTACTACAACTTGTGATAAAATTCTGATATATTCTTTTAATCTTCTCTTATGCTGCTTATGCAAGAACAATTAGAAACCAAATAAACTCCCTGTTTACTTGAATGCATTTTTAATTATAACCTTAAATGTCTTCCAGACATAAAGGATTTAAGCCAGACAGTTAAATATGCGTGCCTGGCCTTTACTCTCCACATCAAACATGAAACTGGACACGATGAGCTTGACGACGCCTTCTACATTTCTAGTGGAATTTTTTTAATGAAAATCTGACTTGAACAGATCAGATATGACACAGCAAGGAGACGCTGCTACTATAGGAGCACTGATCATCGCCTTTGGTTCAACATTGTCTGCTGCAGCAGTCCTGTCTCTCAGCTGAAAAACTCACAGAAATGACCTTGATTTAAAGACAGCAAGTAACTGTGAGTAACCAGCCAGCTGGAAAACCAAAAGCAGCTTACAACTCCAGCCATCACTTCACATAATAAGTTAAACCTAAAGAGTGCACAAATGCTAACATGTTAAACCCTGACTAAATAAAAGCAGGAAGGCTTCCGTTAAGGGTGAACAGAGCGAGAAAAGCACACTTCATCAACCAACAACGAGACAGCTGGCTGTCTCGTTGTTGGTTGGTCTCGTTTTTTCCTCCTCCTCATACTCGCTTAGCCTCGCTTAGTCAGATTTCCCTCCCACAGTTCCCCTCATTTAACCTTTAAGCTCATTAAAACTAGCACGGTAAAATAAAAGACAATGCATAATCAAAAATATCTATCTGTAAAAACAATCTTGCATCTGTTAGGAGGCGTCAGCGACAAACGAACAGCAGTAGAATCCAGTGATTTTTTTTTTCCATGCTGAGGATCCATCTCCAACACACCAACAGTGCAGGTGCTTCAAAGGTCACATTTACAAATCTGTGGTTTCATGTTTGATAGTGGTCGTAAATTCTGATGAACTCGTCAGTGACCAGCCGTCAAAAACACGTTTGCACAAAAAGGAAGTACACATGCAATGAAATCCACATTCTAAACCTGATGCCAGAGATGCAGAAGTTACGACTTTACTACCAGCTCAGCTGAGTGTAACATCTGAACTCCTGCTCAGCCACAAAGAGAGTGGTCAGGGACCACTGTGTGCTGTGTGATCTGTGGTGGTGCTCTAAATAAACTGACTGAGCACATGTGTGTCTGTGTCTGTGTGTGTTATTGTGTGTAGGGTGTACAGTTAAAAAAAACAGTTACACATTTTAGGAAAGCCACCTGACTTTGTGTTCTTGATGAAAATTAGATGAGAAGATCAATAACAGAAACATGTCTGATAGTCCTGAAGTTATAGTCGGTGGCCTGTTAGCCTAGCTTAGCATCAGAACTGGAAATGAGAAACACCTGCTCCAGTTTTTGCCGCTCATGTATTACAATTACATTTGTCTCAATATTACCATAGTAACATGTATAAAGTGTGAACAATAAAAGTTGCTTATACAGTCAGCTTTACTGTTTGTCCTTGTAGTATTGTTTGACTAGCTGGTTCCCTCTGTTTTCAGTGTTTATGCTAAGCTAAGCTTACCAACTGCTAGGTTCATGCATATTTAATAAATGTATGATGGTGTCAGCCTTCAGGTTGAATATGGCTGGAGAATTGTTTTAAATTACAGTGTATCTTAAACATAAAGTTAAATACGACATTGACAAAGATTAAGAAACAGCTAATCAGCCTCTGTCCAAAGATAACTCTGTCTATAATCTAAGAAAAAGATGATGTCCTATGTAACAATACAAGTAATAATGGTTTGCACAAATTAAATGAAAAAATTTAAATTTGTGAGCTTTAAAGGTGCTGGTAAGTGGGTTTTTTAACCTTTAAATAGTGCCAGGCTAACTGTTTCCCCCTTTTAACAGTCGTAATGCTAAGCTGGCTTTAGCTTTATTTTCAGTGCAGAGACATGAAAGTGGCCTAAATCGTATTATTACAGTTTCAACAAAAAAGCAGTCAAAGATGTGACTTTCCCAAAATGCCAGACTGTTCCATTATAGTTTGCCTCCATCCGTTCACCATTTCGTCTGGCAGTTTCTGGCAGCACAGCACTTATCAGAAAGTATTGTCATGTACTCTTTCCTGTGGTTTTACTGGTTTAACCTCAGGCAGATGGAGGAGTGAAAAGCAGGTATGAATAATGACTCGTGGCATGCGAAGGTCAGCTAACCCCTGTTGGTGTTACTGTGTCTAACATTTTCTCTGGGTTTCTACTACAGGTTTTCAGTATAAGTGGACCTAGTGCATGCCTCCAACAAAAGTTAAACAAGGATTTGCAGCCACAAGAGCTGCATGGTTCCAAAAATGAAACTCGATGAAGGCCTTGATTACCAGAAAATGTGCTGTCAAGAATTTATTACTATGGAATGTTAATATTTCTTTGATCACCCAGGTAAGTAATAGTGTTCTCTATATAGATTCATTATGTTTCCTGCAGTCATAAAACATTACAGAAAAGTTGAAACATCACACAAATACACAGACATTGAACACAACAAGAGGGCATTCACTACATGTATTTCTTTTTTAAATACCAGTAAGCAAAGTAGCCCATCCCTCCCAGCGAGCCCATGAGAAAAGAGGCCCCAAAGAAGGATGGCGGCTTCTTTTTTACCATCCGGAAGGCGTTAGGTAGGACAGCGGACAAGAGGGTTGTGTGGATGTCGCCCAAGACCTTACGGAAAGCGAAGCGTTTTTGCACCCGCACAAAAAAGGACTGCAGGTTAGGTCGGCTGCCGTCCTCCCAGTATTTCTTAGAAAGTCCCAAGAACTTGAGCCTGTGCAACAAGGCTCCGAGGCAGATATCAGCTAGTGTAAAGTCAGGTCCACAAAGCCACAACTCACTCTTTTGACCTGTGCAAGCACAAAAGTGTCAGAACAATGTTGTACATATTTAGAACATGTTTTTGTGCCATTAAGATAGACGATAATAATTTGGTCATACCTTGATATTCTAGTTTCCTTTTCTCCAGTTCTGCCTCCACTTGATCTAGAACCATGGCTAGCTCCCCCAGAATTTTCTTCAGGTAGTTCACGTTATCATGGTCCAAGATTTTTGCCTGCAGGTCATTTTTAAAAACAAGACAAAACGCTTTCATATCATCAGTCATTATTATCTCCCCCGAAGTGCAGTTATGGAGTTAACTGTGGACTACATATTCCTCCAGGAACTTTAAGAAAAGGGACATCTGATTTGTAGCTGATGTAAAAAAAAATTAAATATACATTACTATGCAGTCTTAGGTCACTCTTAGTTTTTTAGCAATGCTGTGATGTCCATATATATTTATTTCTCAGTTTTTACATTAGGACAACTAGAAAACTGTTTCTTGGTTGCTCTCATTTCACAAACACCATTTTTGATCTGGTTTTGTTTTTTGGGGTATGGAAGGATCAACTGGGCATCCAGATGAAGCTGCCAGATGCTGAGTCAGGTTCTTGCTGGATTTGTTCTGGTGTCTCAAAGAAGAAGTTTTATAATCAGATTTTCACAGGTCTTTCATAATTTTGTCCTTGACGTCTCCAAATTCTTCTTCAGAGATCACACTCAACATTTGTCACACCTAAAGAAGCTGTTTTTTATATTTGTTGAGGACATATTTTCAGAATTTTCAAGCTGTATTCTAATAAAGAGACTGAGAAATAAATACAAATATATGGTCATAATACTGTACTGTACATCGTCTGCACTTGCATGTCAAGCGATTGGGCTTCCAGGTTAGTTTTTATTATAATAATATTATTTAGTGCTGGGCAGCGATTAGATGAAAAAAAATTTAACTACTTTAAAAATATAAATTTTCTGCAACTAATCGAATTGTTATGGGCAAAATTTTATAATTAATTAAAAAGTAGTTTTAGCGATAATAAGGTGTTAACGTGCCCAGCCCCAAGCATTACACAATAGCATGAAAGCATCCCTGAATTTTCACCTTGATTAAAAAATTAAGGTCCTATTAATATTGTTTTATATATATTGTAATATATGTTAAAAAATACCTTACTATGTTCCAATACATTAACTAATCCCTTTGAATGACATTAATGTAACTTGAAGTGGGATTCAGTTTGTTGGTGTCTTTCCCTTAAACAAAACATTACAAAGGTGAAATCCCATTAACTGCAACATGAACTCACCATGAGCTTCTTCTGCTTGGACAGGTACGGTTCTGTCAGCTGAGGCTCCTCATGGTCTAACTTCATCAGCTCTGTTGCAGCATTGGCCAGATGTCCTGAAATCACACACAAAAGGACACATTAACTCTTTCTTTATGTACTCCTGAGGGAGTACATAAACCTTCCAACCTCTACAAGCCTCTGTAGACCCCAGAGTGTTTGATCCTCTGTGGAGTTATCGGACTATCCAGAGATGTTTGACACTCTGTGTACTCCATATTGTTCTTATTGTCAATAATCCTATGAAAAGACCAAACCAACAATTAATTCATTCTGCTAACAAGTATGAAACTTTGTGCCATGTAAATTACCAATGAGCCAAACTGTTCCTCCAGGACCATGAATACACACTGTCCTAGTGCAGTAAATGTAGATTCGTCCATAACTGAAATACTGAATTTATTTTTTTCATCCAGTTTGTAACACTTAAACGTAAAAAAATAATTTTAGAAAAAAGCATCATTGTTTGGCTTGTTTTATCCATCCATTCATTATCTTCACCATTTATAAAGTTCGCGTGAATGAGGTCGGTGTGCATTTTCCCTGTAGTCTGTAGTAGTTAAAATTTTGATCAATATTCAAACAATACTGCTTTTAACACTAGTGTAATACTAAATGTACATAAAACAAACACACTATAACAACACACATGAATCTTTCCATGAGGTTAAATAGATAAAACACAGACTGACCGAGATTTTTCTAGGTAATTCATTCTGCTGCAGATTTGGGTTTCCTCCAGGCCATTACCTGATGTAGAGAGCACTAATGGGAGTGTCTGATATCTGCTGGGCTGTAGAAACCTGCATCACCACAATGTGCTGCGTGAAGGGTTTTTGGTATTGAGCATCATCAAATTACACAGTATGCTAATCACAGCTTGCACATAAAAACAGGGATTTGTTTACCGAAGATGTGGAAAATGCTGTAAGAGTGATGAATAGCTTTGCATTAATAATGCCTGTCTTCTGTTTTGTTTACTAGAGTAGTAGATCCCACAGTTGAACGTGGAAATGTTCAGAAGAAGAGTTTAAAACACTGGAATTTATTCATATTATGTGTAAGAAATAAATATCTACATGAAAAAAGGACTTTTATGCTGTTAATCTACACATTCTTCACATAAACACATTCATCAATGTCTGTTGTCAGGAAATGGTGACTGAAGACTGAAGAAAAAAATAAAATGAATTCTTTGCATTGTGCAAATGCAGCAGAACACACAGTGACGTTGAATCATGCTGCATCAATGCACAGTACATCAAGCATCTCAAGCTTTTTGGCTTGAGATGCTTTGACTTACTGTAAAAGCTGTGTTCAGCCGTGGCTCTAAACTCTTTATCTAATGTCATAACAACACCCATATAACCGTTGTGTCTCTTTAAAAAGGAGACTTGAGAGCTACTAAATAAATAAAACCCCAATTCATCAACAGACTGCAATGATCTGCAAATCTCATGAACACATATTTAGATCAGTACAGTTCCACAGCAGCTCAAATACATCCTCCAAAAATGCATTTTCCACACCATCAGCAGCCATATAGTAGATCTTTGAACGTTACATTGAATCAACACCTCTCTAAAACAGTCTGAACATGGAGGATCTGTTGCAGGACTGTTGTGTTAGATTGGTGTAGCTAATGACCTGTTAACAGGCTTTATAATATCCACTGTTCGTCTTGTAACTAACGAGCTGTAAACTGTTATGCCTACACATTTCAGTGAGCTGGCTTCACTTACTACGTATTTCTGCGGTGGCGTACTTTGGGATCATAGAGTCAGTGGTGAGCTCTGGATGGAGGATGCAGCCGTGCGTGTAAGCGTCCATGGGCAGACCATCCAGCAGCTGACGGTACTGCTGCACACGATCGTAGAGAGGTGAGTCTGCATCAGGAATCAGCTGAGCCACCGAGTCTGCGGGGTGAGACGCCCTCATGAAAACATGAATATTAGAGAGACAAGCGCAACATCTTTTCATCAACTTCCCCTTAAGTTTCTTAGCAGCAGCATCTCGCTTGTTGCTACACAACCCCAATATGACACGACTTTCAGATGGACACACAGCATGGCAACCTGCTGACACATGACAGCGCTCGCTCTGTGTAACACACGCAAAGCCTGACATGTGAGCAACACTGCAGAGATGTGAAAAATATAACCTGTAGACTAACTAACTCCTCTGGCTGCCTGCCCAATAAACAGCCCGGCACATAAACAACACAGCAAGCATCACTTTCATACTCTGATCTCTGTACAGAGTAAATAAACAAGATATAAAGGGTCAGCTAGTGAATATCAGGTGTGAAACATGAGATAATGAGATGCCCTTCCATGAATAAGCCATGCAAAGTGGAACAAAAACAATATGTGTACATATGTATCCAAACATGCGCCTCGGTTCAGACCTTCGGTTTCAGTTTGGACTTCACGTGTGAAATGTGTTTTAGCTTTCTGCCATAAAGCAACCTTTTACACTTTTACACTTTTTAGATTATTTATCAAAATGTTGAACTGCTCCTTTAAAAAGTATTGTTATTAATAAGGGAACCAGCCTTTATATTTTGTTGACCTGTTTCTCGTGGCTGGCTCCATGCCATGTGGCTGGGAGGGATGGTGTTCAGCATAATATGACCTGCTGCTGAGTGTCAGCACTGAGAGTGAAACAGGTCAGAAGATCAGAGACAGCTTTTAACTCTGTGCAGGGTCAGAGCCCACCAAATGCAGGGATGGCATCACTGACAAAAAGAAAGTCTACTGACCGCTTAAGAAAGTTCAGGCCAAAGGAGATGCTTTACAAAGAGTGGAGCTGCACCTCCAGAGCTCCAGAAATCTCTGTATTCAGTCCCAGGACAGGAGCTTGTACCAACCTGGACTTGCCATGCAGCAGTCCAGTAGGTGTTGTTGCTGTTACACTGTGGTGGGAATATTGAGGTCATCCAAAAGGCAACCTTTAACTTTCTTGGGAGAGAATGTTTGAACTCAGGTTTAACGTGACAGATTATAAAATTAACTGAGACCTTGATAGTTTGATTGCCCTCAGACAACAACAGTTTTTCACACGGCAGAAGCATCTGCTGCAGCTCAACAACACTGTAAAGTAGACTGAAATCACACTATGCCACTATTCCTAGGACATCTCCTCTTTTTCCAGCCAGCTGCAGCACACGTCAGCATTTACAGACAGACAAAAAGCACATCTGTAAGATCTGAATTACTCTGAATGATCTCATATCTGCAGATTCTACTAAGACACCAACTATAAAAGAATCCTGCAATTACCTGCATGCAGAGCTGTAACGAATGGCTCTGGATGAGAGAAAGACATCAAACACCACAGTCGAGTTTTAGCCTTGTAGCCTTTTATCAATGAGCAAGCAGTGAAGCAGATCTTCTGCAAAGCTTTCAAGCATCACTGCTCTGAAAGAGCCACCACTAACTAAACTAAGACAAAGGGAGATTTCCAGTTATTGGCTGACTTCTCTCAGGCCCTTACTGGTTTGAGGCTCCCAGGACATTACATAACAGCATCAAGCACCACAGAACATCCAACACACAGATCCAACACACTAATAACACCGTACAGACAGATTACAGGATTCAGCATATACATTTTAACATTATCTCACTCTTGGAAGGCAGGGGATGACATTTATGTGACGGCCTCAAAATGCTCACTTCACATCTTGATAAATGTTTTATATATTTCTACATCCTCATATGACTATTTGTGATATTGTTATTTACTCATGTGTTTGTAGTGCTCTCTGTTTTAATGATAATTACTTGTCCAGTCATTTAATTCTCTCACTCATTTATAATGTCTTTCGCAACAGCCACAAAGTTCTCCCAAGGGATCATTCCAATTTTAGTCCAGTTTAATATGAGGACTTCGTCTTAGTAACAATGGTGCACAGACGTGATTACAGAGCCTCGCAGTACAGTACACGATGACACACTGTATAAGGACAGATGGCCTCGAAAAGCTTCCAATTGTTCTTTGTTACCCTATATTCACACACTGGCAGTATGCAGGCTGATACTTCTCTAGCTCTAGTATAGCAGTGATTACTGGGGCCCCACAGTCTCGAGATGAAAATATAATGATGACATTTGTACTTGCAGATTGAACTTTGCTGAGTTACTGTTGTCACCCCTGTCACATGTTCACAACACATGGAGGTTTATTTTCTGTTTTCTCTGTTTCTCTTTTTTCGCTGTTAGCATCAAAGTTAAAGTCGAAAACAAAAAAGAGAAGCAGAAAAAAAAAAGAGAAAAACTGTTTAAAAACCAGTGGTGGGAAATCTTAGCCCTCGAGGGCCACCGTCCTGGTTGTCTTCCAACCATCTCTGCACTTACAGCTTCTGATTGAGTGAAAATCAGCAGTCAGTAGGGGAGAGATAGTTGGAAACCCTTAGGACAGAGGCCCTTGAGGACCAGGATTGCCCATCTCTCAAATAATTTGATTTGTCCAGTTTAGGCATTAAAGGTACACTTTTTCTGAGATCTTGTGTTTGTTGTGTGCTGTGCTTGGCGCAATCCATCCTTACCATTCAATAAATAAATCAAGACTAATCATTCAGAGTATTCAAGAATAATAGGTGAAATCCTCATGAGCTCTGAAAACAAGATTGTTTTTATAAAAATGACATGGTAACGGTTGAAATTATGGTGAGTAGAGAGTACTGTATCGTACCTCCCACAAAGGTTTTCTCCAGGTAATCTATAATCTGGTTGTAGTCACTGATGATGGTGTCTCCATGAAGGAAGACAGGCACCTCCTCGCCCAGGTTCAGCCTCATGAACCAGGGCTCCTTGTGCTCCTGCAGTGGCAAACTCACATCCCTCTCCTCACAGACCAGACCCTTCTCACTGATGACTAGACGCACCTGCAATAATAAGCACAGGTTCACTGTCATTTCATTTCCTGAAAGCTGGATGATAATGCATGTTATAGCTGCGGATTCTTAAAGGCGCACAACATGATTTTCTGGCTGATGACCAAGAAAGATGAGACATTAAAAAGCAGGTTTGCACCGTCTGCCTCTGTGTTCCAGAGAATAAATCAAAGAACATGTTAATATTCACACAATAAAACACAGTAATATGCACAGGGTGACCTAGTAGTAGTTATTTTGTTGCTGTAAACTCATAATACAGAAAGTAAATAGCAAAAATGTGAGACTGATGACATATAACTAGTATATATAAACCACAGCAAGCAAAATCTCACAAGCATCATTTTCTGTTGCTGAAAGAAGTTACTGCAGTATTACCAACGCAGAGCTAAGGGCTTCAGCTTTTAGTTTATGACATAAAAAAGTGCTTGTGTTGGTGTCACACAGAACAAAAAGCCTTATCTGAATTATGTGTGTCCTGGCAAACTAATGAGATATTCTGTGCGAAAGTTTGAGGAAAAACATCTTGGACAGTCAAGATTCCACTGCTAGTGGGGTGGAGGATAGACCAAGGTCCATGGAGAGCTATTAGTGGGAATAAGATTAATGAAAGAAGATGGCACCTAGAGTATAAAGAGCTACTCTGTGGCCACTTATGAGGAACAGCAAAATGGGAGTTTTGCTGAACATGACCAGACATGGTGTAATGAAATCAAACTGAATGATTTAGTAACACAAGCACAGTAATTAGAGCAGGAACACTGGTTCTTGCAGGAGGAACAAATCTGTGAACGCAGCACAGAAGAAAATAGCTTTTTACATCTCAGTTAACACAGCAGTGTTACACCTGAAAACAAGGATTTCTATATAAAAATGTTACAGCTGTCAAATATTAGAAGTGAAGTGCCCCTAGATGATGCTCACAGTAACACAGTCACTGTTTCAGCAAGAGTTTGTTATATAATAAATATTAGTCACACTTTAGTAATGATGCCAAGTAGTTCAGTTGCCTGGAGGAACAAAGAAAACTCCTCTTACTTAACAATATACATTCACAGTTACATCTAAATGTTTCTACGTCTACTGCTGTGGTGTGGTGGAAAGTAATAAATACATTTACTCAAGTTCAGCAAATACGCTTTTTTACTACAATTACTACAACTGCTACTTTATGCTTCTAGTTAAAACTAAACCACACTCTGCTCTTGTGTCCAGGGTTTCATTTTTTAGGTTTAGATGTTTTAGATGATGAAGAAGTTACAACTCGTCACCAACTCTGCTAGACAACCTCCAATATTTCAAGCTATGCTCCTGTAAAGTCTAGAAGTCATTAGTAGCTACCAGCAGCATAAAACAGCACAGTTAGGTGACCCCTGATGACTGTAGGAAACACAGGATCTACTCACATAAACGTTTGTAACGGGGGTGGTTGGAAGGCATGATTCTATGTACATCTGCATTTTTCCTAAACCCAATTATGTTTATTTTGTCCCTATGCTATATTTGTACCATTGCAATCGTTTCTGATTGTTTAGGATGATGAAGACCTCAAGAGACGGCAGCTGCCATTTTGGTGCCTGACGCCAACAGGGTGCAATTTCAAGCAGATGCCTGCTGCCATGGGGGCGCTCTTTCGAGAAATGCTTCAGTAGATGGTATGAGATGGTGTAGGGACAAATTGTTGTTTAGGTTGGAGGATATACATACAATATACATTTTGCCACATAATTACTGTAATCTCATGACCCCTCAGATTTATTTAATCACCAGAGCCCTAGATCAGGAAGCACTTCATTAAATGATCCAACTGTAACTGTATACATACATATAAAATGTAGCATTTAGAACTAACTCCACCAGCTGCAGCGATAATATGAACTGGTGCATCAGTATTGACAATAATGTATAAGATTTATTTAATACTAATACTTCAGCATTATGTATTATTATATGTATGAATACAGGTCTTTTGTTTATAAGAGTAGTTTCACATTGTTGTGCTGGCTTGTACTTTTACTTTAATTTAATATCTCAGGATTTCTTCCACTACTGACTGTTGTGCACCATTACAGTGGAGATCACATGAAGTTAACTCTTAAATGATATTTACTGACATCATGAAAGCAGCAGGATCACAGAAGCACAGGATCACTGTGAATCTGGCCTCTTAATGCACTGCTGCTCCAGGGCATCAGGCTCCATCAGTCTCTATCTTTACCATTTCTGTTGTGTTCACAATGCATCTCTTATGCGAGACGCGTTCAATAGCTTAACTTCCTTCTTTCCTCAGAATCTTGCTGAGGCATTCACAGACTTGAATAATCACCTAAACATCTCATGATGACAGTGTCTCCACAGAGATAACTCAGTGTCTCATTGCCACTGAGCTACCGATGACATGATATTTACAGCAGACTTCACTCTTTTAGGTGTTATCAGGTGACAAAAAACTGACTAAATAGAAGACAGATTTTCAAGGTGCTGCAGAAACATTTAGACAAAACATATTGAAAGAATTTGTGTTATATTAAGATACAAAATACGCAGCAGAGTTCTGGTGGGGGAATCTCTTGTTATCATCCCTAAGGAGCCACATCACAACTGTCATACACTGTTGTACAAATAAATATTATATAATGAGGATTGTTGTGCTAATTTAGTCTTTTCTTGCTGAAATCCTTGTATGTTGTGCTCAATAGTCTGTTCAGTGACAGCACAGTCACACATGATCGTGAAGTCACTTCAGCTCCTCTGGCTCCAGGACTGAGGTGATAATCAGTGAGCCTGGTGTTTACCCTCTGCTGAGTGACAACCGGAACAATCAGCCACTCAGACTTCACCGACTTCGAACCAACAATCAGGAATCATAACCGATGCACCAACTGGATACTGAGCTCACGACAAGAATTGTAAGAGCACCTTTTGGTGCTACAGAGGTTCCCACGCTGATCAACTCGACAGGGCTACAGCTAATGATTCATTAAATGAGCTGTCATTTGGTTTAAAGGAAGTGAAAAACTGTGAGGAATCTTGGGGTCATCTTTGACCAAGATATGTCATTTACCGCCTACATAAAAGAAATATCTAGAACATC
>JAUYWH010000025.1:21456742-21481621 GCA_034779795.1 Ctenopoma multispine
TGCTTGCTCAAGTGGGACTGTTGGGTTTTCTACATTAATTTGTATATATTATATAATGTGTAAGGTCTTAAACCTTATACTGTAAAGTGCCCTGAGATGACTTATGTTGTAAATTGGCGCTATATAAATAAAGTTGAATTGAATTGAAAAAGGAAGTCATCAATGCATTAACAGTCCCAAAAATACTCAGATAAGACAAAAAGTATAAAAGTAAAACTACTGATTATTTTTCTGTAGATATATAAGTCATATAATCGAGTAATCATTTCAGCTCTAAAATTCACAAATGCTTCAGTCATAGGACTCGACAGTTTTCTATTTAAGGCACATTAGTTGATGTTGAATGAAAACATGCCAACCAACATAACAGGGAACGTGGTGCTCCTGCAGGAGAGCACTGAGCTTCAGTGTGATTTCTACCTGCCATTAAGACAGACATTTAAACTCTGTGATTGGATGTTTCTTGCCAAAGTGCATCTTGGGAGTCGTAGTTAATTCCTTTTCCCTGAGCACACAATTGTACTTTTGATGTTTTACTACAGAGCCAGACATTTTCAAATGCAGTTATTCATCTTTTATACTGCTGAGTGAAATTTAATCGCTCACTAGTCAGTACAGTGTTCAGAACCTGAACCAAACTAACAAAGCACCTCCTCCTACTTAAATACACCACATTTTGTAACAAAGATTTTCTAACCTGACCCCCCCCGTGACATCGCTGTGACATTTTCGTCACTCCTGCAGATACAGACACGCTTGTTGTCCCACGCTGAGCAGCACTCCTCATGACTGGTAGACTGAGCTTTGTGTGGAAAATTGTCGGAGTTTCCCTTTTATTTAACATGTTGTTTGCAGAGTAAAGAAAAGTTTTTGAGCGGCCAAAAGACATTTTGAGTCATTTATTTAGAGAGGTACAGACTGTAGTGTGCCATGGACATTAAAATGATCAGGTATGGTACGATTCAGCTGCAGAGGGGGGAGAACTGCCTTTGCTTTGTTTTGCACATCATTTTAATCAATTATTTAGTATGTCATGTGTCAGAGCACATAGGTTAAAACCACATTCAGCAGCTGTGAGGAGACAAACTACGTAGCTTCAACATATCAATAAAGGTTTGAACCTGATGGCATATGCAGGAGGATTTATACAGATGTAAATGACAGAATATTGAGCAGCAAATCCTGATGCATGTTGAAGGGAATAAGCCCCATGCTGCAGCGCCCAGCTGGGGGAGATCTGCCCAGCTGCAGGATCATATTCATATTCATATGGAGGTAGTGTATGTGCAGGCACAAACACGAACACAACACACGCCTTGATCACAAAAGGAAACAAACACAGGGATGCTGTCATGCAAATAGACGTGGAGCCACCTCCATTTTCAGCTCTGCTCTCTGGTTTTTTTACCTTCTGGGAGGTGAAAGACTGCGTCCAGTGGTACAAAACGAGCCTGTCTTTATTGAAGGGTTTGGGCTCTGCCGTCGGTTCCTCGCACTCCTCCCCGTCTGTGATTTTGCCGTCTTCATCCATGGCTGAGATGGGCCACCAGCTACAGTTGGTGGGGGTAACATGGTTGGAAGACGCCATGACAGAGCGTTTTGTGCGTGTGGAGGAGAGGAGCGAGGAGGGAGCGAAGAGGAGAGAGAGAGAGAGAGAGAGAGAGACACTCACACAGAAAGCGAGAGAGAGACAGAGAGAGAGAGAGAGAGAGAGAGAGGAGGGTTTCAGCAGCTCCTGCTCAGCATCATCCGTTCACGCGGCAGCAGCATCCGTCAGCATCGGACAGCTCCGGTGCTGAAATCGGCTTCACCTCCGAGTGAAAACAGAGATTTCAAAAACACACACACAGAGACACACACACACAGACACACGCACACAGACACATGCACACAGACACACACACACGCAGCTTAATTCATATGCAAGTATCTACTTACTCGAGCATGCTGCTGCACTTACAATTAAATCAATGTGTGACCTGATGACATCACATGATGAGCTACGCTGCGAGCATGCGCGGTGGAGAGCGGCGGACGGAGCGCTGCACGGGAAGGTCAAGCGGCCTCTGTAAGGACAAGAGGACCGTGTCCCGGTTATGTAATGTGCACATATATATACATGTACAGTAAGGATTAAAAAAATAACTTCACAGATATGTGTATACTGTCACTGAATGAAGTGAGTTTTCATTCAGTGGTTACTGACTTCTTTAAGGGGGACATCACGGGGAATAATGGACAAAACAGAGGAATATCTGTTCTTAAATAAAGAATATTAAAATGATTCAAACGTATTACAAAGAAGAAGAAGAGAAATTTCCACAACTCTCGTTAATTTTTAGTTAACTTCATGTGAAAATCTATATTTTGTTATTCAATTTAAAAATTCAGAACTTATAAATAAGACTTGTTCTGACTTGAAGTCTTTGATGAGTTGAATGAATGAAGTTGAGTTCACTTAACTTATTAATTTAAATTGAATTAAAAACAAAGCTACCATATTAGTAGATTTGCATTGTTTGACAGTTAATCCTCCAAATATATATATTTTTTAGTTTAAAGAAAAATGTTCATGGTAAATATGCTGTTTGTCTACATACATGAGCTCATGACGGTTTAGTTTCACAGTAGTAGAAGTACTGGGTATGCAAACCAGGAGTAACACTTGAATTTAATCTCTAGTACACTGAGAATTCATCAGTCAGCGGGAGCAACTTAATGTGCTGGTTTACCATGTTAGCTACAGAACTATGGTTCTTTTTCTCAGTATAAAGAGTTAATCAGAGAAAATTTGAATAGGTGCTTAAGTTACCAGAACTACCAAGTGACAATATTCAGTAAATTAAATCCAACTAAGACAATAGCTGACACAACCTTTACCCAGACAACAGAATGAAGTTATATTTCACAATGTAGGCTACATACAGTAACAACTGGATGCAAACTGAACATTCACTGATGAATTCTACTAATAAGGCTCTGTTTTTGAAATGTATCAGTTTTATGAATTTGTATTTTTGTTGACATTGTGTATATATATATATATATATATATATATATATATATATGTGTGTGTGTGTGTGTGTGTGTGTGTGTGTGTGGTTGCTAGTTTTTATGCAATTTTACATAAAAGTATTTGCCAAGCTAAAAGAAGCTTAATTAGTTTATAGTGTATATTATTATCAGGGATACAACAATATTTTTTGCTTGTATTCCTCACAAAAAAGCAGAATGCAGTTGGGACCCCAAGTTACTTTTCATATACAGTATGCATATGAGTGGCTGTAAGTTCTACCTTTAAGCCTCTTGAATTGTTTCATTTCAATGAGGCTCAAACAGGACAAATCCAGAAAGTCATGCAAAAAGCTACATTTAGCTGAAAGTCAAAAGCAATTAATATAAATGTGCAGGGGTCCATTGTCTGTGAGTTGTCGGCACTTTGCACCAAACAGTAATATTATGTTCCCCCTCTAAACTTGTCTTGAACTTGGTTTGAGGGTGAAAGAAGTAAATGGTACCTAAAAGTTCACAATACAACAAACATCAGATTCCCCCCTTCACATTCATATTGGTGTCTGCATCCTGACCTCTGAGTTAGGAATCACTGCCAAAACTCAATGTAATAAAGTTTAAATGCTGTTCTGTGCTTTCAAAAATATTTACCTTAGCTGTCATTTCTGTCCTGGTTTTTTGTAGCTGTGTTGCAGAGGGATGTGTTGCAGTTGGAAAATCTAGTTTTAAGAGTTTTATTATCATAATTCATGCCTTCATATGTATTTATATTCACCACTTAAAACACTTTTTCACAAGCTTATGCACATGCCCCACAATTTTCATTATGACTATGGATTTCCATAAATATATTATCATTAATTATTCATGTGTTAAGCCCACAGACTAAGCGTCTGTGTAGTTGTATTTGCTGACTGTTCCCAGCAGAGGGAGTGAAGTGAGTGAATGGAAAACATGAATCTCCACTCATTGTAAATTGCTTGTTGTGCAGTACACTATACAAATATTCACCTGCAGTTAGCCATTAAGTTCTATTGAAAAATGTTATTCAGTGAACTTGTAATGCAAATGCTTTATATAATAGTAAAATTATACATATATATCAAAATATACCAAAACAATGTCATAAACGTACACCATAAGTATTAAATATATGCTTACATAAATATATGATTACCACTTTATTCTAACTCATTCTGTTCAAACTGAAATATCTACAGATATACTGTATATGTGCAGACCTCTGAATGGCTGGCTCAGTCCCCAAGTGGTAAGACTCTGGTCTGGCTCCTTGCAGACAGCAGTGTAAGGATTGGGTCGTATTTTTGGAAGTGTGTGTGTGTGTGTGTGTGTGTGTGTGTGTGTGTGTGTGTGTGTGTGTGTGTGTGTGTGTGTGTGTGTGTGTGGTTGGTCGCCTTGTTAGGTCTGCTAAAATATTTCCAACGGCAGCGACTGTCAAGGGATAGCTGGGTGGCAGGGACAGGGGGAGAGGGGTTTTTCTCTGTGGCCACCTGGAAAGAGCCGTGTAAGATCTCTGGCTTATCAAGACATAAAAACCGGAGTAACTCTATTAATTAATAACCGCTGAGTGGCTCCAAATTTGTAACACAGCATAACTGAACCTGAAAGGAAACTACGAAGTGTCAAATCGATGAATGCAAGAAGAAATCACTAGAGTAAGCTGGAGATCAAACTAAGTAAAGTTTCAGTGACGTGCGCTCCGGAGCTTCATGGGCTCGCTCAGAAATCCCCAAACCAACTCCAAAAGAAGAACCCCCCACAAGTTGAGTGCCAAGGATATGTCCAGTCAGTTTTGATGTCAGGTGAAGGTGAGGTCAGACTGACGGGGATTTTATCTTTAGCCAGGTAACAGACGACAACAAGCGTTACTTTTTGATCTGCGTTATTGCGCTGCGGTGAGGCATGAGTGGAGGGCGCTTTGAGTTTGACGACGGGGGAGCTTACTGCGGAGGATGGGAGGGGGGTAAAGCTCACGGCCACGGCATCTGCACCGGACCCAAAGGCCAGGGCGAGTTCTCCGGATCATGGAACTACGGTTTCGAGGTGGTGGGAGTCTACACCTGGCCCAGTGGAAACACCTACGAGGGATACTGGTCGCAGGGGAAGCGTCACGGTCTGGGAGTAGAAACCAAAGGACACTGGATTTACAAAGGGGAATGGACTCATGGTTTCAAAGGGAGGTATGGCATCCGGATCAGCACTGGTAGTGGAGCCAAGTATGAAGGAACATGGAATAATGGGCTTCAGGATGGATATGGAACAGAAACATATGCTGATGGAGGTGAGATTCACATACTGAGGCTTTTTAAAAGTGTTAAGGTGCAGGAGCAACAGTGGTGGAAGCAGGACTGTACGTTTTTATTAAGTAAAAGTATATATTTTAGCATCTACATACTTAAACACTAAAAGTAGTACTCACTGTGTAGATTTAAGTACTTAATAAAAAAACATCTGTATTAATAGGTACATTGACATTTAAGCACCACCTTACTGGTCAATCTAAAAACATGCAGATGTGGTAGAAGTACACAAACTCAATACTCATTAAGTAAAAGTTCAAAGACTTGTCTATGACAGTATACTCCACTGCAAGAAAAACCACTTCAAATTCTTCACTCACGTTGAATTTCAAAAGTAGATCCTCTAAAATTACACACTTCTAAGAAAACAGCGTCTTTTAATACTTCAAATAGTACTGAATGTGATGCTGATAACGTGAATGTACACATCTAGTCCTGATTGGTTCCACAATATTTCAAAGGTAAATTTTATGGCAGAAATCTTTGTGATTTATGCACATGTGGTAACTACTATGGTAACTATCCTAACTAGTAAATAAAGCTGCCAAATAAATTTGGTTAGGTAAAAGCACAATATGACATTCTGAACTTTAGTAAAGGAAATACAAAAAATGAGTGAGTAATAACTAGTAATAGCTAGTAATAAGTCTAGTAAACTACTACTGCTAAACTGGACTTGAGTAAAAAAGTTATCACCTCTATAAATATGTATTATATATATGTTATGTCTTAAATTACATCAGAATTTAATCTGTTTTGTATTATTAAATTGAATCTGAAAGTTGAGATGAATAAATAAATGCAGTACAGTAGAAGGTTTTGAAAATGTGTACTATATATTTAAAATGAACGGAAAAACTAAAGAGAAAGAAACCTCAACAAACAAAAAAATGGAAGAAACCTCAGGAAGGGGAAGATATTCCAGGCCAGACAGACGTGTACCTCGTGTTTCTATGTATAGAACTCTGCTCTATACATAGAAACACGAGGTACACATCATAATGTAACATGATTTACATTATAGACAATAAGATATATGCAGGAGAACAAGACAAGGAAAGGCTGGGACTGCTGGATCCAGATCCATCTGTATCTAGAATGGAATCTGACAACCAGAGGACAGAGAGGGGTGTCAGGACAACTGATGGAGAGAACAGGTAAGAGGTCAGAGAGAGAGTCACAGCTTCTCTCAGTGTTTGAGGGAACACGCACAGATTTAAGAGAGCTGTATTTGTTGGTTTTTCATAGATTCATCAAGACTTTGACTGAACCGTCAGTGGGATGTGCTAATAGATAAAAGGCCTGAAGTAGTCAAGAGTAAGCCACTAAATAAAAGTTAAGGCATAAAGATGAGCCTGAAATTTGGATGTACAGTTCTCAAGCTGGACGATTGAGAATCATATAAAGGTTTTTAGTGTGACTGCAAGGGACGGAAAAGAAAGATTTTACCCAGATGAAAAATGTGGTCAGAACTGCTGAGACACAACTATACAGAAAGGAAGTTTAAAGAAAAGTTCATAATTAGAAAAGAAACTCTGGATCACGGTGCAGTGTCTTAAGGAGAGGTTAAGAATCAGTTAAAAGCAGCGTCATTTGTAAGTGATAAATACGAATATTCAGCGTTGTAGGTTGCCAAACCATCCAGAGATCTTTGGAAGGTTTAGCAGATGAAAAGCTGACTGAAGAGGCAGATCTTACATTCAGAAGCAGATACCAGATTTAGACAATGATTCAAGAGATGGAATAAAACATTTAATTGAAATAAAATTTGTTAAAACAGAGACTATGTGGGATTATTCATAATGCTTGACTGATTCTTTTACTGTCACCTTGAAATGTACTAGATGTTTAAGTATCAAAAAATATAAATAATCAAGTACCTTAAAATTGTACCTCTTGAGTGGTACAATTTGTTTCCAACACTCACCATTGAGGACTTTTCTTCAGTATATCGGATTCCTTTACCTGTGTGGTTATCTCAGCTGATGTTAGAAAGAATCCAGGACATTTTCATGCTTAAATACTCTCTGGGAGCATCTGGCAGTCCCTAGATACCCCCCCCCCCCAGTTCATCCACATTACCGTGAAACTAAAGAAGTTGGACAAATAATATCGTTTCTGCTCGTATAACAGCAGTGGTTTCCCTCCATAACAGCTGACTCATCAGCTTTAAGACCAGTTTGGTGGAGGTTGTGGTGGGGGATGTGACAGCGCCAGATGTCAGGATGTAATAATAGCTCACAAGTGCCACAATCTCCTGGCCTCTATGACTGAGACCTAGCTGTCACTCTAATCCACACATGTCAATTTTAGCCTGAGACCAGATCCTAAGGTGATTTGTCAGTGAGGCATAAATGAATGAGACTTTTCGCACTAAAGATATCCATGACATTCTGTCAGAAATTAGTGTGGGTCATTTTAACAAGTCACCCCCTGGAATATCTAAACCAAACATCACGTCCATCCATTCAACGTTAGGACGATTAAGTTAATGCAAGTACATAGATTGAATTATTGGATAAATTCAAACTTAGTTAATACCTTAAAATAAGTTGCTAACATTGAGGAATAATCACTTATAATACTAGAAGAAACATCAAGGAACCACCAAATACTGTGCAGCTTGCTATCTGGAAACCACGAGTGCTTGTACAAAATATTGTGCCTATTCATCCAGTAGATGCTGAGATAGATCAGCTTTGACTCATCAATGGCATTACACAGATAAAAAGTCACAGAATTGCCAGAGTCAGTATGAGTCATTCTCTGGGAACCATGATTCTTTGTACCAGATGTCATGGCAATGACCTATTTTAATCTGAAACAAAGCCATGCTAGCTAGCTAACAGCTGTCGTCATGTCTGGTCTGTGCTGCGGAAACAAAATATTCATCCAGTTTTCCGTTGTTTGCAGGTACGTTCCAGGGTCAGTTTACTGGTGGTATGCGACATGGCTACGGTGTCCGTCAAAGTGTACCCTATGGCATGGCAGCAGTTGTCCGCTCCCCTCTTCGTACCTCCTTGACCTCCCTTCGCAGTGAGCATAGCAACGGCACCGTCCTGCAGCCAGACATCCCTATCATCACCACTACTAACACCTCAGGTGAGGAGACGCCTGTCACTACCCCTACTCAGCTGGGACCATCTCGTGGAGGCTTTGTCCTCACCCTCCAGGTGGACCCAGAAGCAGTGAAACCCAAGAAGAAGGGCCTGTTCCGGAGAAGCTCCCTGCTCGGCAAGCTGAAGAAATCCGACTCGAGCACCTCATTGTCCAGCCAGAAGAGCAAGCTCAGTTTCCTGAGGACAGAATCAGCTCTCAGCTCCAACGCCAGTGACACCAACTCCACCATTAGTATGGGGGACGAGAGCCTAGCCGGAGCTGAAGATTTCCCCCCGGTGGAGTCTGACATCGACGCCACCACCACAGAGGTCTACATGGGTGAGTGGAAGAATGACAAGCGCTCAGGTTATGGAATAAGCGAAAGGTCCAGTGGGTTGAAGTATGAGGGCGAGTGGCTGAACAACCAGAGGCATGGCTACGGCTGTACCATCTTCGCTGAGGGAGGGAAGGAGGAGGGCAAGTACATGAACAACATGTTAGTGAAGGCCATGAAGAAGAGGGTGATCCAGCTGAAGGGAACAAAGATCAAGCAGAAGGTGGAGCGGGCAGTGGAGGGGGCCCAGAGGGCTGCAGCCATCGCCAAGCAGAAGGCAGAGATTGCTGCTTCCAGGTGAGAAGAGACGAGTGCAGAGAAGATTCTCCGTTTCAGTGTGTTTAATAAAAGAGAAACCCCAGGTAGGACATTTCCACTAAGACAAATGACCAACATGACAGAACAACAAGAGCAAAGTATATACCACATTCATTACATTATCCATCCATCCAGCCATCTACTTTTATTCTGAGCCACTCACTCCAGTGGCTCTAACTCCCATTATATTTATTTAACACCATACTACAGTTAAGAAATAATAAGTGCGCCTGCTAAAGTGGCTGTTTGAACACAGGACTTTATATCACACTCCAGATAATCCCATGTTTCCTCAAAACTTTTCTTCCATTGTGCATTTTTTTATGAAACAAAAGACCTAAAATAAGTTAATTTTTTATTTTACTTCCAAACGAACAATGTGATACAATTTGCTTTGGCCAAATTGTGACTAGGTGGTTAGATTACACGAGCACTGTGGGAAGTGCTGTCTTTTGTATATTTTATTCTGTTCTAAATATGAAATCAGATAATGCATGATGACCTTTCAGAGTAGGCTACTCAGTCTATGGCTCTTTAGGTATCATACACAGGAAAAACTGTGTTTCTATATTGAAAACAGTCAAACTGCAAAGCTATCCAAATGTGTTTAGGTTTATCTACTCTGATTCGAATTAGACTGTAGATTAGAATCTACAGAGAACTATTAGCAGTACCCAACTTAGGCAGTGTGGCTGCACCTGCTCAATGACTACCCTCACTAAATGGAGCTAGACAGTTTAGAATATAACAACATCTGCAATAACAAAAGGGGCCTAACATTAGTAATAACCAGATAAATAAATTACCATAATAACTTAAAATATTGAAATTGCTCTTATTATTTAGCTGAGTAAATTTAACTAAGTTAAGTTCAACTTACTAAAATCAGTTAGGTGTTATCTGTTGTTTTTGCAATGTATAGGGCCCTTTTGAATGTTTATGTACAGAATCCATTAAAAAGCTAAAACATTAAAGTTTACTCAAATGAATAATTTGACATTTTGGGGCAGAGACACTGCTCCCAGTTCGACAGTCTCATGGCGACAACATTACTGTTACAAGTCACTGCCCCTGGCCAAACAAAATGTAAAAATGTAAGTAAAATGTGTAAAAATCTGTTAAATAAAACAAAGTACACTATATGGCATGTTAAATAGTTTTATTTTTCATTCCCCACTGTGTCCAGTCTTTGTGCTAAGCTCATTGCTAACTCTCTCTAGGGTCTATTTATAAATTAGTTCATATGGAATGAATCAGACTGTAGTTAACAATGTTTTTTTTAATGTTTCACATTGTTCACACATGCACACGCCCACCTTCAGTTTGCCTGTGACCGTACAAGGCTGCGCTGTTTTTGTCCACATTCATCTTCAGCACCTGAAATAAGCTCAGTGTTTACAGCAGTGAGACTTGCACTGATGGACTGCAGATCCCAGTCCACAGAATGAAATCTAAATATTGTAGTCAGGGGATAAGCAGTATATAAGACTTATGGGCCAGTGTTCATTGTATCGGTGCTTTAAGATCACCTACAGCAAACCCAGGGCCGCCTGGATAGAGTAGATAATGGAAGCAAACACTTAGTATTTATGTACAGGGACTGCTTTCATAAACACCTTGGTGGCCTTCCTTTTATCCAAACATGTTCTCATAGAAAATTAATCTTCACCAGATTCCTGAATATCTCAATCTCCAAGTCAAGTAAAGTTTATTTGTATAGCACATAAAAACAACCACAGTTGACCAAAGTGCTTTCCATAGTATAAATACAACAACAATATTACAAAAATGTTCATACAAATACGACAATGTCCAGTTTAACCAGTATAAAGACTACAGGAAGACCAAAGGTGGAATACTATTTAATCTAAGTTCTGCACTTTAGAAACTTTAGATTTAGGTCATTTTAGAAATAGCAAATAAGAAAAATGTACTTCCATTTATTCTAACTTTAAACTTATACTGCAACACAATTCTGGGGCAAATATTGTATTTTTGTACTCCATTCCATATGTCTGACAACTATTTACTACTAGTTACTTTTCAGATTAGCTACAAAACTTTGGCTAACTTTATGGAATATAATGTATTTTTATATATGTTTTTACATATGTATCGTTGTTCATATTTGTTTAACTTTCCCCTCTGAACTCCTCACAAGGTTTCATTTAAGTAACTGTTAAAATTTCTTTTCTTCTGCTTCCGTCTCCTGTTAATCATCTCAAAACCCCTCAGGTTTATCTTGTGACACTTTGGAGGGACGTGAGCCCTATGTTGGACTAAAGTACCTAAGTGTATGAAGTAGTTAAACTAACTCTATCTCAAACAGCTACAACAGTGAAATGCTAGTATCACACTGATGTATCTGTATTTATAGTATTAACAGTATTAGTAGTATTATTTCAATAATGTATCAGTAACAAGGGACATTTTCAGCCTGCAGGAACATTTTCTGCAGGAAGACAACTTTGGCTTTTGATACTCTGAATACATTTTGATGATAATATGTCTGTTGTATATTGTAAGTATACTGCCACCACTGTACTCTAGAGTGGTCCTAATGTTACACTGAGATCCATTATTATATAAGAGGTGGGGACATGACACATCTGTTCCTGGCAGTGGTTTCCTCACGCAATGATCCTTTTGGCAATGAAGCTGTGGGTTAAAAATACATGTACAACCTGTCCACTTCATGGGATGCCAGACCTGGCCTCTTCAAGCCCAGTTAGCAGAGCGTTCGCTGACATTCAGGCACTCTGTGGACGTTCTATCGTGTGGTCTGGTAGTCGGGCATCTAGAGGAGGACCTGTGTGGCAGGACACGGTGTAAATGACGCACACACAGGGGCCCTGTGGCCACAGAGGAGCCCTGACTAAATATGGACAGGCGCACTCTTGCTGTATCACAATCACACGGGAATGCAACAGCTGATTATCCTCTCTTCCCCCCTCCCCCCCCTTTCAGATCCCATCTCTCGTGGCTAGCCACATACACACACGCAGACTGTCCTCTCAAGCTGAAAAGCACCTCTCTTTTTGTCTACACTCTTGCAGGTGATAGTTTCACTCAGTCTGTTCCTGTATTAACGAATCACAGACCTGTTCAAGTGGTGTACAGCACTGCCTGAAACACAGCCGCCCCCTGTGCGCTGCAACTCCTGTGTCAGCCAGCTACAGATCACAGATCTCGGTCCAGCTTGCGTCAGCAGTGGTGTCGAATGGTTCCAAGGATATAAATATGATACAGCTCATAAGCAAGTGCTTGAGTATAAAGGGTTAGCGTATATATGTACCACACCTAGCTTTAGTTGTGCAGCTCACATTACGTACTGTACTGCTGATATAAGCATTTTGCGTTGTTGAGCGATCAGCTGAACATTTGTAAACACAGGTCAGATCTGACCTCAGTTGGGGACTATTTCAGAGTCTGTTTTTATAAGTTACTTATTCAATGAGATCTTATGTCGTAGAGGAAAAAATAACTGGTCATGCATTGATGAAACTGATGAACTCTATAGATATTTCTTTTGTGACCTCTTAGCAATGTGGTAATACTGAGGATGGACCTAACATATGTGTATTTTGGCAAAGTGATTTAATTATGCTTTTAGTTTAATCATCTTTTTATAGAAAGTAAATCACTCTCGCCCCCCCACAGTCCCCATCTGTCTGCACACACAGACACGCTGCACCGTTAAATAGAACCCCTACAAAGATCTAGTGACACGTCCCAGAATGACAGAATAGCTGTGGCCATCAGCAGGCTCCAGGACAACTGCAGCATAACAACAAAACACATGGTTACCAAACATTAGAACCAAAGGACCTCTAAAGTTCTATGGGGTAGATTATTTTGTGATTCATAGCTTTGCAAATTCCTAACAACTGAGTCTTCCTGCAGCTGACGTCTCATCACTCCTCAGAGCATAACAAGCAGTCTCCCTAGGACAGCCCAAAAAGCATAAAGGGTATTTAGGTCACAGTGTCAAATGTCATGTTTGGTTGCAGAGAAACACTGGAAGACCAACACGGCCTGCAGTAATTATATAACATAGCAGGGCGTAAAGGGCTGCATGTAAAGATCTCACTGAGAGCTCATTGCTACAACCTGTACACCATTGAATAATTCCACAGAGCACCTAATGAGATTACCCAGAATATCTGGTAGATCGTTTTTATGATCAACATACAACTTTACTTTATTTGTTATGTAGCAACATTCCCAGTAACAGCAGGAAGCTGTTTTTACTACAAAAGCTGTGATAAAGCTGTCATACAGAGGCCTTGAGAGACTAGAGCAGAAGTGTCCCTCAGGAGTTGGTTGAGACCCAAAAGAGAGCTGAAATAGAAGGAATGAATGTTGAGTCTGTTGGATGTTTAAATAAGCAACTGTTTGCTATAAAATGTCTCTTTATCAACGTATTTAATTTTATCTGTCAGGTTCAGTTTTCTCAGTTATAGTGTGATGAAGTTAACTGATGTCATGTTCTTAGATGTCTGTTTGAGGTTTTGTGTTCTCTTATTAAAAGCTGTGCTGGTAGTTAAGTCACATACCGGAGCATGTGGAAGAAAAATCTCTTCTAACATGTACTGGAATCAAATATTTGCAGTTTCTCTGTGCACATGGCAGTTATCAGTCAAACGCCGGGGTTTCATTAAACATTGTTTAGCTGGTTGCATTATCTACTAATGCAGCATCAATAACTTGACTGGTCATTAAAGGGTTACATCTGTTTTTCTTGCTTTCTTGGAGTCCAGTTCAGGGATGAGCTCCAGCTCTACTCTCAAGGACATGTGCTGCTTAGCACTTCTTCAGTCTGGGGGTTCTGCACATTTATGGTGCTGAGCTCAGTCTCAAGCTATGAAGCTCTGACACTAACAACACGCTCGGTGTGAAGCAGTGACTGTCGTCAGTTGACTGCAAAAGCCTTCTGTCACATATCTCTCTTTTGCTGGGTTTAATTTGGCCTAGGTTGCTACCGTACAGGGTATGCAGTAGTATTTAGTTACTGTATGTGGTGTTACCCTTCCTAGTTACTTTAAGCATTTCCTTTGTTTCTATTTCTAATATGTGATATTTACTCCACTACATTTAGATAAAGAGAGTTTATAAAGGTATACTATTTGTGTTAATATTATTCCTGGATTTATAACCAGGAAAATGTACTTCAAGTAAAAAGCTGTGAGGTGGATGATAGAGTCAGTATGCAGGAAAAAGCCATCTGTCACCTTCCTTTCTCCTCCACCCACCAACTGGTAGTTTACCCAGCTCAACTGACTGACTGCCATAGTGTCAGCTCTTAAACACACCGTTCCGTTTGGAGGCCACAGGGAACCAAATTCACATGTTTACAGTGCATCCGCTTGCTATGAAGGTCTCTGTCTGTGACATTAATCCGTCAACTGACAACAACTGTGTGAAGTCTCAGTGTAACTGCTGAAATGTGAAGCATGTAGGAAATGTTGACCAGAGCAAATGTGAGTGATTGGTCCAAGAGAAGCCTGCTGGTGGTTTCTTTACATCAGAAAAAAAACTAGTCCCACTAACACACCTAATACATATACAGTGCATCAGCAAACACATAAAAGCACAGTGTAGTATAATTTGAGCCAATCTCCTATATAGTCCTACTCCCCCATACTCACCAGTGTGCAAAATATGTATCAATCCGCAGCTGAAAATAGTCCCCATTAAATGTTCTATTTCTGCAAAAAAACACTAATGTCTTCGTGCTGTCAGAAACTATATACTAGTGACATGTTTTTAAATATTCACACTTTAATGCCACATTAAAAAACAAATACAATTCTGAGATTAAAGTCAGAGTCTATAACTTTAATGTCAGATACTTAATCTGACATTAAACTCAGAAGATTCTGATTAAATTTCTTTTTTTCTTTGACAGTGTTTTGCCATGTTTTTGTGGAATTTAAAATACTGACTAACACTAGATTCATACAGTACTATATTTCAGCAACCCCCTGTCATTTTGGGACATGTCCTTCAGATACATTCAGAGCTGGACATTTAATTCAATTCAATTCAGTTTTATTTATATAGCATCAATTCACAACAAAAGTCATCCGGAGACACAGACCTACAGAACATACAGTAGGTAAATACAGAATAATGTACACATGATGCAGTCATGATCAGCCTGAAACAGGTTTTTCTCCTAAATGGGTGCTACTTTTACTTTTTGTATGTGTCTACTTGTATTACTCATTTTGTCAACTTTATACTGGAGACAAAAAGTACGTCCTCCAGGCGTATATCATTAAATGGTGCTGGCTGTTTGTGGACATGTGGAGCTCATTGAGGGAACCTCAAAAGTCTCTAATTGTTCCAGAGGGAAGCACCTTCCTCCTCGATTCTTGAAGTGGTCCTGAGAGCTATTTTCAGCTCAGTGTAAAGTTACAGTGTGAAATATTCACGCAGTAATCACAATCAGTAATACTCCCTTTTAGTGTGGGACAAACAGACAATGATGTGGCCTGTACATGAAGCCTACTGACTGGATCCTCTTCCTTTTCCAACACTGTGCTTTTTCATATGAGGCTTCAGTTTTTTGCTAAGCTAACTGCATAAGCTAACAATCCTGTTACTCTAGTTTCATATTCAGTGGGTAGATTCAACTGTGGTCGCTGCACTGATGAATTTTGAACTATATGTCTATATGTAGTGTGCAAAACTAACACAAATGCTATGTTCAGTGCATGGACAGACTGCTTCCATATTAAAAAGATTTCTTTCACTATATCTCAAGATTCAAATAAAACATCTGGATGATTGCTGTGGAACTAGTGATAAATTGTTTTTCATCTATACCCTGCAGGACGACCCATTCAAAGGCCAAGTCAGATGCAGCCGATCAGGCCGCTCAGGCCTCCAACACCGAGTCCAGCATAGCCAGACTGGTGGCCAAAGAGCTCTCCCCCTCGTTCTACCAGCCAGGTCAGTGGACACATTTGTTTATGAAGGGCTACTGTTATGGTGTTATCTCTGTTCTGAGAAAATGGCACAAAATTAGTCTTATAAACAAACTGACTTTATCAGGGAAACAGCAAATAACTGCTAACAACGCATCTAGTTTTATTCTTTACCAGTACACCTCCAGCTTGTAGCAGTAGGTCCTTCAGCATAAGCAGAGTCACATTTAAATGTCTAAAAAAAGGAACATCTTACTGGGTTGAAGGGATCATATCAGTTTCATTGCAGGTCTGTCAACACAGACTTACAGATTCACACAAACGCACAGCAGCCATTTAGGAGCCTCTTGCATTTTTTCCCTTTGTTTTCTCTCTCAGCAGACAGCTTAAAGGAATCAGACACAGACTGAAATTAATCCAACTTGGCTGCCTGAATTGTCTCTTACTAATACTACAAATGGACGAGGCCTGACCGACTCCTGCATTCTTGCATGAAAGATCTCTCAACAAGGAGATAATAAAAAAGATGTACAGTGTCAGCAACCAAGTCATTTATATATTAGCCTTGCAAGATGAAAGATAAACCTGGTAATATTCAGTTTTTATCTTAGTGTCAAAGAATTTAACAAAAACCAACAATGCTCTGATTGTACTTATAAGACACCCCTGTAGTCAATAACTTATTGACTATCAAACCTCCATTGTCCAAAGACTATTAAAAACACATCAGTGGAACTCATGGTTGCAGTGGGTCACATGCTTATTCATTGCAATCTTTGTTAAACTCACACTATCTGCTGCTGATAACATTGTCCAAACTGGCCTTCACGTGTATTCACAGCTGAAAATGGTCCCCAAAAAATACACCGTTCACTGACCACGTGTTATGAAAAATTCTTCAAGCTATTTTAAAAGACTTATCATCTTCTAGAATAAAATAATAGTAATTATATAGAAGATGGATATTGTTAGTCTTTCCATGACGTTTGATGTCATAACAAAAATACCTGCCAGCCTTACCTTTGATATAATATGTTCACCCTCACTTTGACAAACATTTTTACTGTTCAGTTTACCTAGTCATATGAAATTGCTTTTATGTTGAGTAACAACAGCCTATGGCCTTTAGGGAAGTTGGTCTGTGAAACATAAGGTGTCTACCCCTGTAAATACTTGAGAACATTTTAATAAAAGTAAATACCAGGGCTTTAGTAAACTAGGAAATAGTACAAACGTGTTTTGTAAAGACAGAGCAAATGTGTCATATTAATCAACCTAATCACATTAAGTGAACAGTACTTATTATTGCTCTAAACACTAATATGGTGATTCAACTCTTCTTGCACAGGTCCTGAGTATCTGAAGAAGAGGTTGCTACAAGAGATCCTTGATGGCAACGAGAACACAGACACTGTCATGCATGAGCCGCTACTAGCTGAGGAGGAGCCCCTGCCCACACCACCAGAAAGCCCACTTATGAATGAACTGGACAGCCTCATGCCTGGCTCATCACCAGGCCGGACCCCCTCGCCGAGCCTAGGCATCATCATTAAAGAGGAGCCCAAACTCCTCAGTCCAGGGAGCTGGAATGAAGACAAAACCAGTAAAGATGGAGGCATTAAGGGTAGCAGTAAACCCAACAGCAGGCCCAGTAGTCGCCCCACTACCCCTTCAGCCTCCACTTCTGCTCCCGCCTTGGTTGTACCTGAAGATGGAGTGGCCCCGAGCAGCCGTGGTCCCTCTCGTACCCCGAGCCGTCAGAGCAACAAGAATGAGCAGGGCTCTGACCTGGAAATCAAGCCCCTGCAGAAGTTTGACTCAAAGGTAAAAGCTCCAGGTGTTACCGTTACTGCTGCCACCCCTGTAAAGAATAGCCTCATCTCTCCAGATGAAGAGGAAGCACCACGCCCCACCTCCAAAGTGCCCTCCAAAGCTGTGACTCCTGAACCTAAACCCTCTGAGCTCAAACCTGAGAGAGCTCCATCAGTCCACGAACGGGCACCATCTGTGTCTGAGAACAAAGTGGAGATAAGCAGGCCACCCAGTAAAGAGGAGACAAAACCTTTACCAAAACGACAACCCAGTCCAGCTCCGACCCCAAAACCTGCACGCAATCTTGAACCAAAACCACTAACAAACCAAGCGGAAGTCAAAGGAATTGTTGCCAAACCAGCCCAGAAAGTGGAACCCAAAGCCGAAGCTCGACTGAAGACCATTGCATCAATCCCAAGAACAGCTGTGACTACAGAGTCTTTAGATCTGGAGGTAACAAGATGTCTTAAATTACACACATCCACAGTATTTTTTATTATTTTTATATATTGTCAGCTTGACTGTTGTAGTGTCTGTCCTGTTGGTCTACCACTTTGATCCAGATTTAAATATAACAACAACTGTCCAATAGCAGTTGAGATATACTATATAGATATTTCTGATTCTGACCACACGACCACAAGGTTGACATTGATGGTTTTAAGTAAAATCCAGCTATTGGAAATAAGGGATGGACTGGTATGAAATTTGGTACAGACATTCATGATCACCTCAGGAGGAACTGTAATAACTTTGACGGCCCCTATTTTTTCTCCAGTGCAACCATCAGATAAAAATGTAACTTACCCAATACTTTTAAATAATTAAAGCTACAGCATATAGCTCTTTTGGAATATTTTTTATAGAAATATGTGATGAAAGATGTCTTAATATTAAGAGGTACTTGCAATGGCAGCAACATACTGATCCCAACACAATACAGTTCCCTGTTCTACTAAAGTCTTGCATATAGGGAAGTGGCTTAGTCACTTGGTTTTGTCAGTGAGCTTTTTCAGAACCTCAGTTTTATCAAATATGCTTTGATACTGTCAAAAGCCATAGTTATAAGTTAGTACTGGCACCGCAGCTTCAGACTGAGTATGTGGAGCTCCTGTGCAATGCAAGGTACATCTTGCACTTTGCATCATCAAGCTCAGGAGCATGCCTGAAAGCTTTGATTTTCTCTCTCAGGTCATAAAACAAAAAAAAAAGTATGAAACAAGCACATGCTGCAAAGTTCTGGATCTGATGTAGTTTATGTATTTTACCACAACTGTCATAACAATTCCTGCTGGTGAATAGTGTGGTGCAGAGTGTTAGCTCTCCCTCAAGCAGTTTTTTCTGAACTGATGCCACCAGTCCATTTTTGCTCCTTGTCATTGATTCCATGCCATGTGCTTAATCCAGCCAGTTTAGTTTTCCACAACAAAGCAACATGTTCAACTATGTCTCATAACTGCTGAAATATATCCTTAGCTCTATTTCCCCATGCGTCATGGTCATGTTAAGCAACTCCTCACCCAGTTAAAACCCCTGAGGGATATAGGAAGCCAGGCACTGCCTGTCAGATCAGTGCTCTCATTAAGTGCAGCAGAAAAGACATAGAACTCTTGGGATTTGTTGCACAGCTGATTGTAAATCTACTGTGTTTTCAGACAGACATTTTTGAATTCAGCTGCTTTTTCAGGACACAGGATAGTAGCAGCCTGCACTGTACAACCTTTTTTGCTGCATGGACAGGGCTCTCTGAAGCTGAACAACTTGTCTGCCTCCTTCACCATACTGCTCTGTGCTCCAGGTCCAAGATTCCTGTTGGCTTTAGAAAGAGACCTTGGTTTAATTTGTGTAGTTGGATGCAGCTTGTTGTACATCTTTTTTGTAAAATATGAAATTAGTTATTATACTGCTTCTAATGAAAAAGACAAAACAGGCAGCTAGCTGGCAACAGTTAAAAGCTAGGAAGTGTTAGCGTTGTTTGGCATGCAGTACAGTAAAACTATGTCAGTATATTGTATTCTGATTGGCTGACATGTTGTATTCAGTGTTTATATGTATAACATGTTATAGATGCCAGCTTTTAATGCTACATTTATCAATGTATGTGTCATTGTATAGTATTTGTGTTAGCTTTATGATAGCCAGTCAGCTAACAAGGCCCTTTCTATTAAGTAGAAACCAACCAACCAATCAACTAACCTACAGCGGATTGGTTGGTTTTTACTTAATAGAATGGGCCTTGTTAGCTGACTCATTCACTGACTTCACTGTCCCTTTTCTTTTCAAGGGCCCAAACACCATAATGATCTGCATGGTCATCCTGCTCAACATCGGCCTGGCCATTCTCTTTGTACACATCTTGTCATGAGATATTTTCCACCACCTCAGGTGAAAACGTGATGTAGTGAAACTACACAATCAGTATGTGTAAGTTCAAATGATCTGCTTGTAAAATGTGAGAGAGAGGAGTCTATTAATAAATGAATGTTGGTTTTTCTGCAGGTCACCGGCAGCGTCCGAGAGAGACGGCCTTCCTCCACCTCAGTAAAGATCAGAGAGTCTGCTGAGGAGGAAACAGCTCTTCTACAGGCTTTTGTGTGACATCGTGAAGCTCCTCTTTATAGGAGAATGTGAAGGACTGAAATGAGTGACTGAAACGATTGAGAACATCTGATGACATTTGTACGTTAAGGCGTGGAGTGGGGGGGTGTGAAGGTGAAGATGGAGCTGGATTGATGGGATGAGTATGTCTGGGTGGCACTCAAGAATTCTAACTTCGCATGTGTCAAGAAAGGCTTTTAACTCAATTCTTAACTGACACTGAATCAGGCAGATCGGACAAATCTAATAGATACAGTTTTGTCACCTTCGTTTTACGTAATCGCTGAAGTAACGTTGATAGCATATACAGACTAAATATTTTCTCCACTGTGCCTTAAACTTGTCTGACTGTTTAGACACAAGGATATCTGCAGCAGTCAGTGAAGAGTTTAGAAGTAATGACTATTACCATCATTGGTTAAAGAGTAATGTCTGGTTTAAAACGTTCAACTGATTCACTAAGAAGATACCGCTGACATACTACAAACTGTAAACCAGTACTACTGTAAAGTCTTTTACTGTGTTTATCTTGAGGCTCCAAAGCATCGTGAGCTGCATTTCATCTAACTGCATCCTGAAAAATCTGCATTTGAGACCTTGATGTACTGCACTGTGAAATTTTCTTTTTTCACTGGGTTTTTTATGCTTTTATTGTCAATCTGCTGCTTTGGTTTGGGAGCTGATAAACTAAATAGAGAAGAGAAATAGGAAGCTTTAGCGTGTCACTGCTATTGCATATGTACTGATAAGTTCCCAAGGCCTTTTGTCATACTACGCTGGTGGTTTTAAGTGGAAGTTGTGTATGTTTTGCAATAGGATATGTGAGCAGAAAAATGAGGGCTGAGATTTAAACAATCACTGTTTGTCGTAGTATGTTCTTAATCTACAGATTTTTAGCAAGAGACAGAAAACTGTGCACACTGTTCCACTGTTGAGGCACTGTTTAGAGCCAGATATGACTTTTGTATGCATGAGGACACTTTGTGTGCATGTGTCTGTATTTTGTACCATTTGGACGTGCACATCTTTTCAGCATTCTAAATATTCTGCTGTAGGATTGTTGTCAAAGACATACATGTATGCAAGCCAAAAATGTATTTATTTTCCCAAAAAGTGTCAGTCAGATTACCTCATGACTGTGAGATGGAGGAAAAACAGATGACATGATTCTTAACTCCGTGTCTTACATTGAGAAAAGCATTTTTCAGATGTGTCTTTTAACCATTTCTCCATGTTCTTTTACCCAATAATAGATTTTGTTTTCAACCCCACATAACAAAGCATTAATCAAAACTGCAGATTAACATAACATTAAGTGCAATTAAAGTACTCTTCATACAGGTCAGTGTAGTCGTTCTGTTTTGTCTGATACTGCGTTTAACAAAGTGAGATGACATTGGTGAAAGAAACGCGTTTCAATTAAATTAAATTGTATTAATTTTTCAGCACTTCTAAAAGTGTCGTTTTGGTGAATCAGTCAGCATAAAAAAGTATTTCCCCTCCACCAGTTTTAGCTACACAAGTTTCTAACATTGTTCCATGATTTTCATATGCAGACGATTTCCAATCCAGTAGCAGCAGAACTAAGTATTTTTAAACACCACCTGTTTGCCAGGATCAGACACCCCCAATCCCTCCCTTGGGTCACAGTGAATAGCACGCCCTATTTTAAAACCAGGCTGCAGTTAGACCGTGGTTCTTTTCATTCAGTTCTCACAGAACACACAAATAACCACTTAAATTCATTTGAGTATAGTACAGTGAAAACATCTGATGGTATTCAAGTTATTAGTAGTTTAGCTACAAGCTTTAACGTATGACTTAGATATTGGCAAATTCCAGCGTTCTGTAGAGTCTAGACATCTGCTGAACACTGCTGCCCCCAAGTGAGGAGAGAGCAGCAATATCTTTTCAGCAGCCAAAGTATATTACCTCACTGCGCACTTCAAATGTAATCTTTTAAACAGATGGGTCACATTTATGTTGCCAAGCCAAATACTCTGCGGTTCTAAACTTCCATGCAGGTGCATTATGTAACAGAAATGTGAGCCACAGGTTTATAAGAACTTCCTTTGTGCGACTTTTTACTTAGAAACAGTGTGAGTGTTCAGAGACTACTCAATAGTAGGAAGTCATGCTGTGTAATACTCCTCTCGATCATCTCCTCGCATACTATCAGTTCGGTCCTCCTCCTTTCTTTTATAAACTATGCAAATTTGAAACATGATGGGTTTGTATTAAAACCACCTGCCTAATATTGTGTAGGTTCCCATGATGCTGCCAAAACACTCCACAAGACCTATGAAGGGGTTGAAGCTGGGGAACTTTACGACCACATTATGTTAAAAAAAGGCATGATTCGTCAGACCAGACCACCATCTACAGTGGCTCCAAATGTGACCTTTGTGTGTCCATCGTATGCGTTTTCTGCAGCGGATGTAACCAGCATTATCACTCCGACCTGTCTGCAGTCAAGCAGCCCTACAGTAAGACTGCAGTAAGTTTCATTACAGCAGATCAAGTTCCAGATCTACTTCCTGTTCTGCCAAACACAGAGTCATTCAGTGTGTTTAAAAGTGATTTTTATAATATAAACTTTACCGAAAAAGATAAATAAGCATTACATCCAAATAAATTGTGACTATTTCATTATGGCCTCAGAGTTACAGTACTTCACCAATACAAATTCAACATCAAGGATCAAACATGTTCTTGATGTTCAGTTTCAAAGCATCAAACACTGACTAACAACTAACACAAACTGTGCACAATTTTTAATGCAACATCAGTGTATCAGATTTCCTTTTTTAATACTTTATTCATGAATATAAACAGTTCAATATGCCTTGCACCATGATAATTAAATGTCTAAATATTTGATTTGTACATGCGGTTATATACTTTATACATGTACAAACTTGGATATTAAGAGATTAGACATCTGAAGGAACCAGTCAGCCACATGAATCAGATATTTTCATTTTATTGCTCACTAGGTTTAGTACTCATGAATAATGCTTCGAGGCTCCCTAATGGCACAAAGGAAAACTGCATTAAGGCCTGAATACTTGAACTGCTGTCATTTTCCACCTACGTTATTCTTGTTGGACACAGTCCTGGGCTTCACGCCTTAATAGGAAGGAACATCTGTTTTACCCGCCAGTTTGCGGATTCTGTCCAAAACCAGATCAATGATCTCTGTGCTGATGATGTAGTGTCTATGCTACATCTAACTAACTGAAATAAAATGAAATGAATATATTGTTTACAGATGACTCCACCATCAGGTCCAGGTCTGCAAAAACAGCCCTGGGGACGTGCTTTCCAGCTCCTGTCTCACTGAAGAAGGTGTTGAAGGACTTGTCTGTTTGTCCAGCTGGATAACATTAAAGCTAAGCAGTGGTGGAAAGTAACTTAATACATGTACTCAATTACTGTACCGACATGTAAATTTCAGAGAAGTTTGGGAAAATATGCATCATTAATGAGGTGATTAAATGTATAGACACACAATAGCAAAGTTACATGTGAGTGGTATCAATCTTCTCATGTAACACATCCAACAAAAGCAATGAAGCACATCTCCCAACTCCTCAAACCTTTCCAGTGAAAAATCATTTTCACAATCCTCCACTGATTCAACACATGCACAAACATGTCGTGAAATTTCACGTACGGTGTGACTCAAGAATATGGCTTCAGTGTGTCAACATGTTGCGATGAAAAGGTTAGAACTACATTTTTAATTAGCAATGAATCATAGAAACTCAATACTTCTGTTCAGTCATAAGAGATGTTTGTAGTGTATAATCACCAGCTGAAGTCAAGTTGATAATGTTAGCAGCTACAGACAGAATATCTTCTACTTCACCTTAAACTTCTAAACCAAATACAAAGCTGCAAGTACTATTGCCATCATGTATGTACTCCCCAAGTTCCTGACTCAAACAATGCTGGTGGTTTAAATAGCCCTAGTTCTACACTAAGCCGAGTTGGCAGAAACTGAAGGCTGAGACTCCCCTTATTCAAACAATCACCGTGGTGTATGTTTTCTCAATCAACATTTTTATGCTGTATTCAATATACTAAAGTTTTCTTGTCTACTAACAGAACTATTTTCAAACATCCTCAATTGCTCCCTGAGCAATCACTTGCACATATTTTAGGATTAGGTTTACCCTTATGCATTATTAGTTTACTATGCAATTATTTTAGTTCACCTGGTTTTTCAGTGTTCTGACCTGGGAAATGAATGAATGAAAGAGTCAACTATAGTGCAGTGAAATGTTTTATTTTTGACATTAAAAAAATGACAGGGAATGCATTCTGTTTAATACTCCTCTCCTTCATCATCATCTCCCATACTATCAGTTCCAACCTCTTCATAATCCTTCTCCAGAGCTGCCATGTCCTCTCTGGCCTCAGAGAACTCTCCCTCCTCCATACCCTCACC
>JAUYWH010000025.1:21506720-21561800 GCA_034779795.1 Ctenopoma multispine
TTGCTAACGTTTCATTTAAAACGTTATGTTAACAATGGGATATAACATTCTGACAATGTTTTCAGAAATGTTTTAGTGACATTTGGTTGTTCGTGTTCTAAGAACGTTAATTTGTAACGTTCTTATACCCATGTTGAGAACATTCTGGGAATCTTTTAAAAACTTGCCACTGGGAACGTCACTGGAATGTTCAAGATAAACGTTTTGCTAACCAAATTGCAGTGTTGTGGGAACGTTCTTGTAACAAAAAATTCCTAGCTGGGTAGTTTGATGTTTTGGGAACTTAGATCTATTACTACTACTTAATACTACTAATTTATTTTAGAGGTAGATATTGATTGATACAACTTTCATGTCTATATATATATATAAAAGATAGGTTAGGAGTTTAGCACTAGTAAATTACGTACTAGTGCCTCTAAAGCTCACAAATTAAACCATATATCTTGTTTGTTTATTTTCTAAAAAAAATGCTGTGTCGTGGGCATGGTGTAATTCTAGTGAGCACTATTTAAAGAAATGAGCAACAACATTACTTAGTAAGCTTTAGAATTGCTATTAGCTTTGAGACAGTATCAGGTTAGTTATTTCCTCCTGTCTCGAGTCTTCATGCTAAGCTAGGCCAACTAGCTAGCTTAGTGCTCCAAGACTTATTTTTAGTATAAAATGTTTGTCACCCTACTCTCAGGCTTACTTAGCGATATGTTTCAATAGTTAAAACCAGTGACCACAGCTGACAAAAAGGGGGAAACATGGCTTCCGTGGTTTACTATTAGAATGTGGTATGGAGTAATGGAGTGGGAAATAAGAAGTGAAAGAGGTTTTGGTTGTATTGTTACATTCTTCACTAACATTTTCCAATATCCTTGTAACTGTTAAACACTTCTGCCCACTCACCTGTAGTGCCCTTATCAGCAAGTGGACCAGGAGCCTTGGTTGGTGCATCAACTGGTGGGTCGCAGGCTTTATCAGGGATGACTGCCTGGATCACCACCTGAGGCTTAAATGAGCCAGAGCTGATATACGTGTGAGTGACAGTCAACTCTCTGGATATGAGGGCTCCACTTTCATCCCCAAAGTCCCAGTTGAAGGTGATGTCTGCGTTGCTCAGGTACTCGCTTGGGTCATGAAGGGTGATGGTGAAGGCGATGGCCCTGTTCTGGATGAAGCGCATGTCCCCAGCCATGACATCATTCACTTGGTCCAGGGAGACAGCAAAGGGGATTTGATCTGAGGGGAACACAAATATTGACGTCAACAAACACATAAATTATATTTTAGTTTCTAACTTATAGTGCAGTTTTTTTGGTGGCATGGTCTTTTTTTCCTCTTTTTCAACTATCTCTTGTGAGATTTATGGGTCTGTTGCAAAAGCGCAATTAACTAGTTTCTTACTAACCAGTGATGGAGAATTGAGTGGAGGCATATCCCAGAGGAATGAACTTCTCCTTGCTGCGGTAGTGGTAGATGACGATGTCCATGGTGTAGGAGCCCAGTGGGATGTCATCTGTACCAATGGTCAGGGCCGATGAGGGGCCATCTGCCACCTGCCAGTACTGACCTGCCAAATGAACATTTAGAGCCTGTTGAAATGTTGAAACTCACTACATCTTTTTAACAAGTGGTTGTCATAAAATTCATTTAATAGTCTTGTTTAGGCTCAGACTTTGCTTTAATGAAACTCAAATCTAAATAAATAAATATTGTCTTCATATAATGCTATGAATCTTTGAGTCTTGTGCAAAGATTTTTTTTCCATACAGGGTAAATGAAATGGTCTGGTCATGTGAAAAGACCCAAACACATTCCATCCTTTGAGGTCATGGCATGTGACCCTCAGAAAAGACTTAATTTATAGGGATTAAATAAGAGTCAACAGCTCCACTCACCCCAGGTCTTCCAGACAAACACATAGTTGGGCTTCTTGTCGTTCTTAACTGGTGACCCATCTGGAAAAATGGCTTCCCAGTCTGTGTTCAGTGTTGGATATACTGGCTCAGAATCGTGGTACTTTGTTCCTGTAGCAGGAGTAAGATTGATGTGAATGTTGGAAACTGTGACAGAGAGATTTAGACGAGGCTAGCAGGCAACAGCCATAACTCTTTGAGACTGTACCTCCTATATTATATTAACATCTTAGACTGTTTTACTACATTATATGTTTTATTTCTATTAAACCAGACACATTTAGACTATTACTACTTAGTCATATTACATATGTTCATATATATTATGTATTAATGTACATATATGTATAATATGTAGCAGCTGCTGAGATTTATTGCTTTTTAAGTGAAAGGTTTGCTGGTGCTTGAGAAAACGTCAGTGGGTACAGAAAGATCAGTCGATCACCTAAATCAGTAAGATCTATTTAACACCTGTATCACATGTAATGGTGATCAGTCCAGTGCTGAATAATTCAGGGTGGAGTGGTGAACTGAATGACAGTGTCACCTCAGCTGCATTGTTATAAGTAGAAATAAAGTAATGTGTAATGTGTGAATGGTGTGTTACCATTAAATATGCATTCTTCAGCCCAAACAACTTCTCCGTTAGGCTGCACCTTTTGGTTGTGTGGGAACTCCAAGTCAATGGTGAAGGTAACTTTGGCTCCAGTCAGAGTTGGTGAATCATTGCCTACATTGAAGGACACTTTTCCGCCTGTAAGAGAAGGCAGGTAAACGTTAAGCAAGGGACACAAAATGTACGCGTGTGGACTGAACAATCAGTGTCATACATTTCGTTTTTCTTTCAGAAGTGTAAAATAATATGCAGGCTGGTGGCACGAAGGCTTAACAAAACCCTATAATTGCATGTTCCCAAGGGTCGTTTAGTGTGTCATCCTCCATTTTCGCAAAGATTCCACAAAAAATACAAAACAAAAAAGGAAGTACAACATAAATAAGTCTTTGATCATGACATACTGTACATACCTTTCCAAGAGTCTTTGTATCGCGGGTCTCCATCTTTCCAAATTGGGTACATCTTAGTGTTCCATGATGGGTAGCGAGTGAAACGATTTTTGGGCTCTGAAATATCAAAACAAATAGAACACAATGAAATTTAAACACTGCTCCATGCAAAACATTTAAAAATGTATCTACATGCAAACATCAAATTCAACATACTGTATATGAACAATAAAGATTCAAAAATTTCTCAAGTCCTAAATAAGTCCTAAGGTGCCCACCAAGGCCCAGAGGAGTGTGTTTTATTGCCAGTATTAATTTCAGGTCCATCCAATCCCTCTCATGTGATGGTCAGCTGAGTGTGAAAGTGTGTGTACAATTGTATCACGGATTAACAATGTCACAGGGCTGAATTTGGATTAAACATTAATACAGTTGAAATAAGAACTGAACCATAAAAGTGTGTGTTAGTTGTGTTAGTTCAGACATTTTTTTGAATGTGATTATGAATTGAGTCTTAAATCACATTCAAAGTAATCGCTCTCTGTTACCTTCTCCTTATTTTCCCAGTGATAACGGCTGAATGTTGAGTGGTGAACTATAACATGAAAATGTAACGTAATCCCCACTTTTTTATCACGTGAACTTAACTTTCAAATCAAATGGTTAAGATAAACAGACGCGGGTCAAATGTTGCATGCTTAAATGAAGAGGTCATGGGAGAAACGGAGGTCTTAAATCCTAGAAAGTCTCTAGGATTTCTTAGCTGGATTATTGAGCATGCATTAAGACGTAGGTCTTAAGAGCTAGACGCAGACCAAAACACGTGCTTGGGGATTGGATTGATTTGAGCATCTTTTTTACCTTACCTTACCTAAATCTAATTAATTATACCAAAGCTTCTCAGTGTTCATAAAACAGATATATAGATAAACACACTAGACAGTGTGTCAATTTTTATGCATTTTCTTAAAACATAAAGAAACATAGCTTGAAGAACTGTTAATCGTGATTCTGTTATGTTGAGCCTGTATTTCTGTCAGCTGCAAATGTTGCACTGTGGTCTGCTTCATATGCCTCATTCCCTTCTTAGCACAGTTTTGTTATTATATTGTCTGTCACTACATTATCGTAATTGGCAGTGGTTTCTAATTTTGTTTGTTGTTGTTCATGTTTATGTTAACTTTTGTGTGCTTTATTAATAGTATTTTGCTTTATTTATTTTGTATTCCAGTGTGTTGCATTTGTATGTTTGCATACAATCAGACTGACTTTAATTAATTTGAATTAAAGTCAAGAGTTTCAAGAACATTTACTATGTCACTTGACATAATAAGTGATGTAATCACAAGTGACATGATTCAATTTACCTGAGCCTGAATCAGTTACTTTAATTAATAATAAATTAATTGAGCTAATTGAGGTTTTTTGTCTTTGGGGGGATAAGGATGAGGATAAAACAGATTCAGACTCATGAATGTGTTTAGGTCTCATGGAGAAAAGATGCTACTTTGAAACAGTTTAAATTGGAAGAAGCTTATCCTGTTTTCTACCTATCATTGTCTTTAAAAAGGATTTTCTGTACTTACTTGCCACAGCGTGTGAAGCTACCGCCAGCAGCACCAGCAGCACAGCAGACGTCCTCATTGTCAGTGCACCTCCTCTCTCAAAAAAATATCCCTTTTGTGAGCAAGAAGCAACAGAAAAGTGGCTTATAAACTCTCTGGTGTTTGACCTCACATTGTGTATTAGCAGAAGACACGCCCTGCAGCCCACCCCTCCGTCAATGAGATTTAGGAGCACCTGGTTTGGTGGTGATTTTGTGTATTTACACTAAAAGCTCGTCTGTGGGATTACAGTCGTACATACAGTAAAGAAAGCGCCACATAATCACATAAGAAATGCAACAATCCTCATGTAATATTTTATGGCATCAGACTGGATCACAAGACCATGCTCGAGTGTACATAAACTAAATGAGGTGAATCATTTTTAACTGTAAACGTAAAGCTTCTTCCACGTATAATATACGCATAATATTATTGTCTGCTATGGATTGTAACAGTACGTTTGTGATGCACTTTATAAACCTCTGTTCCACTCTTTTTCATGTTATATGTTATAGTCCACAAGATTTAGCAAGATTTTTGTGCTATACTTACTGGTGTCTTTTTAGATTATATAGAAGTCTGTCTGCTGCCTGTTAGTGTCTGCTCTCCTTTGCTCTCCACTCACCCTAGCCAGTTGAGGCAGATGGCCGCCCACCCTGATCCTGGTTCTGCTGGAGGTTTCTTCCTTTAAAAGGAGTTTTTTCTCTCCACTGTCACCCAAGTGGGATGGTTGGGTTTCTCTTTGTAGATCTGTAAGATAATCTGTAAGATTCTGACCTTATTATGTGAAATGCCTTGAGATGACTATTGTGATTTGGCACTAGATAAATAGACTTAACTGAACTGAATTGAATTGAAGTATATGATGATGCCCTAAAGTGACTAAATTACTCAGCAGGTAATTTTGGTACTTCAAGTCTTCTTTGACCACCACATATGGTGCACTGGTTGATTATATTTATATGTTAGAAAGGAATTTATCTGCAGGTGAGTGAATATTTCACATTAATATGTAATTTATCTTTTCTGGTGCTGATCTGGTGATTTTACAATGCATCTAGCAGTGTAATAAGTAAAATGTATTCTTTCTTTATTAGACGGTTTAAAGCTCTGTGCAACACAATAGGATCATATTTAGATCATGAGGGTTCCAGTATTAATTTTTTGGTTCCACAAAGCATGTGCTCTCAAACACGATAAAAAAGGTCACCTAAATCTCTGCTACAGTCACCTGACCTAATTTGGGCTGCCTCTCTACTTTATGCCTAATTAAGTGTGGATTTACGTTGCTACTGACGAGTATTTTGCTGTTAAAGCCATGTGATGGCACACTTTAAAAAGTATCACATGCTGTAAAAGTTCAGTCAGCGGATATTTGAAATATGACGATGTGATAGAGTATCTGAAATATTAAAGCGTTAGTTTCTGTCACTGGAATAATAGATCACGCATGCTGCTGAGAAGCTGTGTAGAGAGAAAAATGGGAGGAATGCAATGTTAATGAGGATTACTGAAACACTTGTGACTCCCTAAATTCATCCGGCTTTGCCCTTCTACCACATAGAACTATAAAGTCACTTTGTTGAGAGATTTTTTGGTCTCCTCATCATATGCCAAACTGTGACACTGTGTAAACCTCTTTTCAAACAATGTCAGCATTCACAGCACATTCTGTCGTTATGTTGACCATGAACTCAATAACTCCTCTCAGGCCTCATCTCTAATGTGTATTTAGCGTCATGCGTGTGCGAGCAAAGTGTAAACATCTGTTTACGTGTGTAAACATCTTATCTCAATTCAGAAAAAAATGTTGATGTGATTTATTACTGTATACCTGCCATGTTTATACCACAATCTGGGTGAAAAACTGCTACTGTTACAAAGATAAATATATACTGTACACTTCTATGCAGACACTGTTTCACTTTACTAAATTGTGGATATACCCTTATCTATCTACTGCACGCAGTTGCACCATGTTGGTCGATAACTTAGTTTAGCACCTCGTTGCCTAGCAACAACATGAACCATTTTGCTGTCTTCATCTTTTCTTCTCTGAGCAGATGCACAGCAGGCTAGAGAAAGAAAAACTACTAAATATGGCATAAATATAGAGATATATCAAAGGCTGTGATCATTATGTTCAGAAACTTTGTATAAGTATTTTTTTGTGAAATCATTATTATGTATCTGTGTTTCTGAATTTTGTACCGTTTGAGAAGTCAGTGTGAATAGCTCAATAATTGTACTGAAAATATACTTGCTGAAATGCACTGATGTGATGTGTGCTTTCTACCCTGATCACATGGTAGGTAAAATTCCGTTTTGTACACTCTTTCAATAATGAGTTAAATAAAAATTACACGTTTTTAAGGTCAAACTCCACAAATAAACATTTTACTTAGTGGTAAAGTAAAAGTGTGATGCAGTGTTAGGTTATCGAGATGCATCAGTCCAGGTAAATCCACTATAACTTATTTTTCTCTAAGCTGTCACAAGTGAAAATGTGCTCCTATGTTTGATAAAACCTCTTGAGCGTAGGTGTGAGGCTGAGCTGCAGTGTGACTGTCCGTCCTGCGGGCGGCGCTGTGACTCAGCGTGCTGATGGTAAGACGGAGGCTCCACTTTGATTGGAGGAAGTAGTACATCAACAAAGAAAGATGGCTGAAGTGATAGAGCTGCAGAAGCTGAAGGTTTGTAGTGATAGAAATATACATTTTATAACATACATTAGGTCAGTTTGCTAGTAAATAGTATGTTATAAATGGTGCTAGGTGGTAAACCAGAGAGTCGGGCTACGGATAAATGAATGCTGTGAAGAAACAAATGTGTCCACCGGGTGTGTAGCTAGGCTAATGGTGTGCTCACGCTGTTTGCTCAGTTGCTAAGCTAACTGGTTTCCACATACCGAGCTAAGTTAAAATACTTAACATTAGGAGGGGAATGAAATAAAAATAGCATGTATGTAATAATGATGTTATTCAACAGATTAATTGAGCTCTTGTTTTTGGGTGTAAAGTTGTCCAGATAGTTAACGTTAAATTGACGGCATCGACGGTTGACCTCTATCAGTTTTATTATTCATGCTAACTAACGATAAACCAGACGTGTTGGCTCTTTCTCTGATTCTAAGTAACGTAAACCTTACTACAAGACTGTACTGCTGTAGATGCTCAACTTTTCGAACACTTTATCAAAATAGAGGATTTCCGGATAGAGGCCGTCACCACTTAACATTAAACTAATTCATAATTCATAAAACATTAATAGACAGACTTTAATATGAAATAAGACATTAAATTTGAGATAAACAGCTGTCAACTGGCTATTTGTAAGCCATAACCTGGTATCTGTGTGATTTGCAGCCTCTTCACAGCAATGTCCTGGTTAAAACACTGTGTTTAGCTCTCATTTGTGAAGTGTCACTTCTGAAAAATTGTGATTGCGATGTTCAGTTAACTCTCAAGACAAAGAAAAGCTGAAAATAGGCAATGTTACTTCACTACTGATAGGTTTCCTTTTTTTTTCTCACGTTGAGCATTTGTAATTGGTGCAAGTTATATTTAAAATGCTTCTGCTTCACCTGTTGTGTTTAGCTTGCTGAACTTAGGCAGGAGTGCAGCGCCCGAGATTTGGACACCAAGGGAAACAAAGGGGAGCTCATTGCTCGACTGCAAGCCTATCTGGAGGAACACGGTGAGTGTAACTGCTCTATATGCCCTAACTCAGTTTACACAGTGGAAACATATTGGTGGGAGGTTTGTAATCTGATGATAAACAGGTTGATGAGTTGTCTCCACATACACTTCTAATGTTTGTTTTTGTTATGCTGTATTTTTTAAATTTTATATATATAGATATATATATATATATATATATACAGTATATGCTTTCTTCTTGTCTCTTTTTGGTGGAAAATCTCTTTTCAAATCTCGTTTTCAACACAACAGAGGAAGACGTGGACGTTGATGATGTGCTGGCAGAGGATACAGAGGTAATGGGATTGCTTGTTTTTTCACCTCATGTGCTCTTTCACTCCCCCTTCTCAGATGTTTTAGCTTGTTTTGAGTGATGGATGTTTTTGACTATCATTTTAGGACTTCACTAAAACTGAGAGTGCAGACAATGAAAAAGACGACAAGGAGTCTGAACCTACTGAGTGCGAGACGTAAGCTTATTCTTATTTTATCTACATAAAGTGCTTTTTAGAAAACAAGTTAAGTATAACTTTTGAATGAGTGAGGTTTAAAGGTGTCATTATGAATCCAAGTTATGACCAGTGTGCGCCCCTGGCTAAATGGCTTATTTTGTTGGGTATTATTTGTTATCTTGTTAGATGTATGAATGCTCCACGTGGTCATGCCCAGACTACAAACACAGGCTTACAGTGGGTCGTTAGATTTCACTGCTAAAGTTATTGCACTTCTTTCCATTTTTTCTTTCAGGCCTGCTGAAAAGAAGGTGGTGAAGGTGACTCCTCTGTCTTCTTCCAGTGACGTACGTATGACATGTTTACATGCGCTAATGTTGTGATTGGAGATTCAATCTGAATATGTTAACACTAAGATATGTGAGATTCAAAAGAACATATTTCTGTATGTGTGAAAAATTCAGTGTCAACTTTGATTTAACAGAGACTACAGAAGAGAGCTGAACGCTTCAACATGCCAGCAACTTCTGAAAGCAAGAAGGCCATACGTGCAGCAAGGTTAGGCTGATAACCTTACCTAAAGATAATTCTGATTTATTACAGTCTGGATTTAATTTTCATGGATTTGACCATCAACAGAAAAGTTTACTTCGCTCACCTGTTAGTTACTGATATGTGACAAAGGTGATGAAATGAAAACATAACTAGGTACATGAACATGTGGGGTTGAAATAAAGATGAACTAAAGTCATGTAGGACGGAATGAAAACAGTTGTCTCTCTGGCATGTCTCACCTTACCTATTTGCACATGACTGGAGAACCTCCAATAAGAGGCATCCAGGAGGAATTTTGACCCCATGCTAGAACCGCCTCATCTGACTCTTTTCAATACTAAGAAGCTGCAGCTGTGCTCCGGTGTCTGAACTCAAAATTTATTCACTAAGAATAAATCCACGCACTCTGCACAGGAAACTCATTTCAGCCTCTCATGTGTGTCATGCTGCTCTGGTTACTCAAAGCTCATGACCGTAGGTGAGGGTGGGAAGCTTTGCCTTCCAGCTCCCCTGGCCAAAATTGTGAAAGTAAGTTATTGTAAAATGTTGCAATAAGTAAATATCATCTCACTCAGCTATGTTGACCTTATTCTGGTTCTTTTCTTCAGGTTTGGCTTACCTGCAAATGCTTCCAGTCCCTCTCCAGGTCTGTAGTTACTCCTTGCTTAACTGAACTGACTCACTGTTAGTCTGGTGCAACATGTCTCATGTTGTAACAGTTCAGAGGCCAAAATTAAATTTTGTTTTGTGTGACAGTTCTAGACACAACTCCTTGTGTCCACCCAGCGCTCTGCCAGCCTGCAGATGTCCCACCTCTCTCGGGGTGGAGTGTCCCACATATAAATAACGGATTCTTGATGCCCATAAATTCACTACAGTATTCTGGAAGTTTGATATTACTTGTCATAGTTGTTACTTGTACAACACAGTACAGTACAGAGTGTAGGTCATTCGAGTGTTGAAAGCCCCCAAATCCCAAAAGAGTTCTGAACCAAACTGTGGATTTGAGTAACCGTTGCACCACGACTAAAGTAACAACAACATTTTATATGAAGATGTTTTTCATAATGTTTAGTGATAAAGGTCTCACTTATTCTGTTTCCCAAACAGGTGTTGTTGCGAACAGTAAAGCTGCTGTAAGTGTGGGGGGAAAAAGTCGTCTGTCATTTAATAGCTGACACATTCTTTGTTTCTTTATTTTAACAAAACCAACTTTATTTAAATGCTCTTGTGTCTCCCGAAGGTGAACGTTGATCAGCTAAAGAAAAGAGCGGATAGATTTGGCATGAACGTTTCATCCATTTCCAAAAAGGTGACAAGCTTGAGTGGTTGTTTCATGGTGTGAAATTCTCAATTAAATTTCTATTTTTGTTGCCAAGGTCATTTTTCTGCCTTTGAGGTTAAAGCGATGCTGATGTGTTTTTTCAGATTGAAGAGGATGAAAAGCTGAAGAAGAGGAAGGAGAGGTTTGGGGTCCTAACAAGTGGAGGTTCCGCTGGTTTAGACGACGTTGAGGTAATTCATCGTGTTATATGTTGTTTGACCTGGTGGACGTTAGTGGTCTGTCATGTTTGATCATGTTTGTGTGTTGATATCTGCCTTTTTTTTCTGTTTTTCTACAGGCAAAGAAAATGAAGCGCGCTGAAAGATTTGGAAAAGTGTAAATAATGTTTTAGGTTGTTTCCTTTTTTTGTAAAGCATTTTCATGACAGGTTTTAGACAGAGTTCCTATAAATCAAAAGTATGATTAAATTAATGGTGAGGTTAAATCATTTAAATGGTTTAAAGTCAGTGAATTTTCACAAAACAGAAAAAAACATTCGATGTAACAGTTTCATACTGACTGGAAAACCATTCTCTTAGTCCAGTGAAAAAATAGATACAGCAGCTTTCATTCCCCATATTTTTCACAACTCGAGGGCTGACAATAAACACGGGGCATTAGTCTCAGTGTCTGAGTAACATGGATGTTTTGTTTTGCTGCTCTTTAGGGAAAAACAGGATCCAAACTGTTGCTGATTGGCTCCTCTTAGCTGCACTTTGCCAAAGCTGCAGTAAAGACTGTTTATTGCATCTCAGGTGATTAATGATCTTAATTGTAACATAAAATGCTGCATAAGAGCACCTGGAAATTCACAGATCGAACATGCCCAAGTTGCATCAACTCACGTCTGTATTGTGAAAAGACATTTACTTGTCTAACTAACGACAATCAGGGGAATCCCGTTTCCTTGGTTTGAATCTAAATGAGCATGTCAAACACTTGTGAGAAAGTACAGCAAAGACCAGCGACTTATTCAGACAGTCATAATAAGGCTGTAAACAGACGGAAGGATCTGCTACGATACACAGGAGCTAAAACCAGTCCAACATCTAAACATGTCTTCATTGTCATACATGCAATAGAAATATAAATGCTGATCTAAACCAAAGCAGAGAAATCTATGTTGTGTGTGTTTCTGTCTGAGTAAAGCCGTTCACCATTTTCCATTTAAATGATTGAACTCACTCCTTTGTAGTTACTGTGTATTTAATTGTACTTTTGATTGATCAGATCAGCCTGTAGTTCTTTTCTTGTCGTCTTTTTTTTGGGGGATTTCACTGGTACACCGTCTTGGTTATCTGTCCATTTTATAACATTTTGTGATTTCAAATAAATTGTTTACAAGTTTTTGAAATCTGCTTCCTTTCATTGTTTTTGACTCTCTGTCAAGTGAAAGTTGTTATGAGAACAGATGTTCCTCTTTGGGACATAAATGTGACCTTTTCTTAAAATTACAACTCTGTGTACTGACAAACAATTAAAATAAATAGGTCAGCAGTTAACAACTTAATAAAGCAAAAGAGTTCTATTGTTTGTACAAATAGCTGTAAACCACATTTGAACAAAAAGCTATGTAATAAGGTGAAATATTACCATAAGAGATTTATTATGTAATATTGTTTTGCTTTATAGTAAAAACTGTCAGAAGTATATCTGAAGACTTCTCAGTTGATGATAAGAAGTAATAGCAGTAGTCTGGAGAGTGAGTGGGTAAAAAGTCTATGAAAACGTCTCCCTGTGAGGATACAAAGAGGTGTGTCCAAATCCTGGCAACACAAAGGTTGTTCTTATGACTTACAGCTGATTTATATCTACGAAGAATCAGTAGGTGATTCATTAATCAGTAATAGAGCCATTACACACAACTTATAAACCATACAGCTAGACCCGATCATTATGTTCCTGGTTGATAGAGATGAAACAGATAAACTAAAACAGAAACATAACCATAACATAACTTATGGTTCAAAAACCGAATAAATTGGTGTTTCTGTTTTGGAATGACATGATAATTGTTGTTACAATGACAATGGATTTGGCGACATCTGCTGGTCGCAGAAAGAAGTACACCGACGTTTCACTCGCTGTGACGTATGTTCCTGTGACGCGCAGAAATTTTAAACTCTCGTCCTTCTCAGTGATGGCGGCTTCGTTTCGTTCTCTCCCCACAAACTGTAATAACAAATGGTATTACACCCGACAACAGATCGAAAACAGCCCATCTCGGCGAGCTGGACTTGATCCCGACAAGGAACTGTCCTACAGACAACAGGCGGCGAACCTGCTCCAGGACATGGGACAGCGGCTCAATGTGTATCTTTTGTCGAGGGACTTGCGTCTTACCTAACCAACGTTAGCTTGTTAGCTAGCGAAGTTTAGCTTCTTTTGAAGCCGGTTCGAATGAGAACACGGCTGCTGTGTGTTGCTGTGATTAGTATGAAGGACTTTACCTAACATTTTTGTTTCACGTCCGTCTCAGACAGCAGTTTGTTAAATTGTTTATGGTAGCTTGCTTGTGTTATCTAAGAGCGGCGTAGTAACGTTAGGCTAACCGGGGCCGTGAAGGCCTGTGTTGTCGACAGGCCTTTAGAACGTTAGCATTAGCTTTGTCTCCTACTGTAAATGCTAGTGAAGAGCAGACGTAGAGTAGCGTTGGAACAAATGGTTTTTGTTTGTAACTGTAATGTTTTATATACTCTAGAGTGATAGTTTTAAGTATTATGTTTGCGCAAATATGTTTACGTGTATTTGCTATTAAAAATACATGCTTCCGGCTAACTTCAGACCGATGTTATGCTAAATTAAAGCTATTTCCGTTTTGTTGCTTTACACGTTTTAGATCTGTTCACTACGTTGTCCTTAACTGTTATGTATCAGGTCTCAACTTACAATTAACACAGCCATTGTGTACATGCATCGATTCTACATGGTCCAGTCATTCACCAGGTTTCACAGAAATGTAAGTATTGTTCATCATCTTCACTTGAAGTCATAGTTACAGCTGTTAGTACCTAGGCCAGTCAGCTAATGAGTTTATTTTGGCTTCCTCTCCTCAGGTTATTGCTCCTGCTGCTCTCTTCCTCGCTGCAAAGGTTGAGGAGCAGCCCCGAAAGCTGGAACACGTTATTAAGGTGGCCCATGCATGCCTCAATCCTCAGGAGCCTTCACCAGATATACGCAGTGATGTAAGTGAAACCTACCCGTGTTTGCTTATCATCTACGACTGTGTTTACCTGATGGAAGATCTCTGCAGTAATCTGGTTTAAAGGGATGCATGTTACCTGATATGCAAAGATGAGAAATATGGGTTGTAATGCTTGTGAACAGCAACAGTAACCTTTCTTTGTAGCAGCACATTTGATTTGAGTGGTCCATGCTCTAAGACACTGACTTTTTGTCACTGATTAATTTTGCGCCACTTTCCAACACACATCTCTTCTCCTGGTGTTTAAAAATATCTTAAATATATCTTTACATAATGTTAACATCTATTGTAACTCTTGGATTTGCGGTTCATATTGCTTTTAATCCCAGTTCACTTACTTTGAAAAATGATTTGGGCTGTTGCTACTTTGGATATTGAGCCTGAATGATCCTTGGGTCAAAAGCAAAAGATGAAATGCATTTCCAATGTCAGTCGTATGATGTCTACAATTTGTAGTACAAGAGCATCCGTAGTTGCTATGTATGTTTTAACAATTTCAGCATTTATCTGTGGGGCTTGGTCAGCTTCATAACAAAAGGTAGGTTCTGTATGTTGGCAACCCAACCTTTCGTTTTAACTTGGAGAGTGTTTTGTATGTATTGTGTCACATTTTCAAGACCACATAGTGTGTCTAGTTGCGCTTGTTTGACTACGGATAGAGGCCGCTCAGTGAGTAACGTGCCTGTCCTCTTAACCTCAGGCCTACCTGCAACAAGCCCAAGACCTGGTCATTCTTGAGAGCATAATACTCCAGACCTTGGGTAAGTTGGGGAAAGAAGAACTGGGTCACCTGCTTTACTTCTGTCCACAGAAACCCCATAAGCAGTTAGAAGCACCGGAAAGTAACACTGACTGTTAAAACACTGTTTCTTTAACTATAGTTTCTACGTTTGTTTTTGTCATGTCTAACATTTCACTGTGTGTGTAAGTTCACATTTTTTGCCATTTTGTAATCGCTTCATTATAATAACTTACAATATTCACCAGCCTGTGTAATCTTTTCCATGTTTTCAGGCTTTGAATTGTGCAGTGGAAGCTTGCAAAAATTGAAAACAACAATTTCTCTATCCACTTTTAAAGCCACACAGTAACACAAGGATAAAAGTGACTTAGTTATTTGACATGTTGTTGTTGGGTTTTGCACATTGTCCAGGATCCCTACGCTTTACATTACTCTGCAACAGATTTTTTACAGGATTTATTTTCTGATTTCCAGGGCTCTTCTGTTTATGTTTACAGTTGATTGGATTGGAATTAGCATATATATATATATATATATATATATATATATATATAAATTTGTCTTAAGCATTTTATTTATTAAGCACTGTTTTCCTTTTTGTCCCTCTTTTTACTGCAGCTTTTGAAATCACCATTGACCATCCACACACTCATGTTGTCAAGTGCACTCAGCTTGTCAGAGGTGAGCAACTGTTGAATTAAAAAAAAAAATTTCTTTGGGTAGTTCAGCATGAGATCTGACTTTCCACGTATAGTTGTTTAGTGGCAGGTTTTAAGCGTTTTTCTTTGTTCCACTGTTCCAGCGAGTAAGGATCTGGCCCAAACGTCATACTTTATGGCCACGAACAGGTATATTTACAGTTCACTGTAAAACATAGGCTTTGTTTTTTAAGTGAACTGAAGTGAGCTAGTGCAATTTTATGCTGAATGTCTAATTTTTCTATTTATTTGTGTGTGTAACTACTGTCTTCCGGCCACAGTCTGCACTTGACCACATTTTGCCTGCAGTATAGTCCACCCATTGTGGCCTGCGTTTGTATCCATCTCGCCTGCAAATGGTCCAACTGGGAGATCCCTGTGTCTACTGATGGCAAACATTGGTGGGAGTATGTTGATCCCACAGTCACACTCGAGCTGCTGGATGGTATGTACCATAAATTCAGTTCAAGACAAAAAAGAATGAGTTTTGAGAAGGACCCACAAGTCAACCATTAGTAAGAAACAATTCTCACAAATGTCAAGGATTAATACCATTAACATGTAACTTCCTTCAGAGCTCACGCATGAGTTCCTTCAGATCCTGGAGAAAACACCCAGCCGACTGAAACGGATTCGCAACTGGAAGGTACACAAATATTACCCCTTTCCCCTGTGTGAGCTATAGAGCTCAGCCAGGACAAATCTTGGACTGTTTGGACATTTTTTGACTGTCTGTTTTCTTGGCTCCCAGGCTGGAGGTCAAACACCAAAGGTCAAGCCAAAAGTCCTGGAGGATGGTGACCAGAGGGACACCATGATGAGCATGATTTCTATGGCCTCATCAGAGAGCACTGTGGCTGGCTTGATGAGCCTCTCTGCTCCACCATCTGCCTCTTCGTCCTCATCCATGGGTGATAAGGAGCGCGTTGTTCCTGGCAGTGCTCAGACTTGGAGCGGAAAAGGTCAGGGTGGACCTGAGCAGCAGCAGCCCAACCACGAGGTCCACACCCCGGCTAAGGTATCGCTGAGTGAGTATCGTGCCAAGAACGCAGATGTCCTGGCTGCTCAGAAGAGAAAGCTGGAGAACATGGAGGCCAGTGTGAAGAGGGAATATGCCAATGCAGCCCAGGCTCTCATTGGTCAGCAGAGGAAAGAGAAGCAGCAACATCATCACCAGCAGTCCAGCTCCTCTTCCTCTGACATGTCCAACCCATCGCCCATTATTTTAAAAATTCCCCTGGAGAAGGAGAGGCACGACCGGAGCTCTCTGAAACTGCGTCTTCCTGTAGCTGGGGGAGGAGGCAGTGGGCACAGCGGCAATGCCCGAGGCCAGGATCAGGACATCAAGGTCAGAATACGAGTGCCTGAGAAGCAAAAAGGGAGCTCAGGAGAGGAGGGCAAGAGCAGGGACAAGCACAGGGAAAGATCTAACCACCACCACCATTATCACCACAACCACCACCACCATTCATCCTCTAGCGGTGCCTCACTTTCCTCTTCTCATAAACATTCATCTAGTTCTAGTGGGGCATTGGGAAGCAGCAAAAAACTCCCCAGCGACTCAACTAGAACAAGCTCTTCATCCTCTTCAGCCTCACGTAAGAGAACACACTCCCAAGATCCCACAGCAGGCTCTCACCCTGCCTCCAAGGTCAGCAAGTCCTCTAGGAATCCGTACCAGCTACCGTCCCTATCTTCTACTGGGCAGAGTCTAGGGCCCAGTCCAGACATTCTCCCGGCTCTGGGCCTTCCCCACCACCAAGGGAACTACCCTCACTCCAAAAGCGACAAGACAGACACTAATGGGCACGGCACCTCAGGCCAGTCGAATGAGTACCAGGACACTTTTGAAATGCTGAACTCTCTTCTGAGTGCACAGGGGGTCCAGCCGTCCCAGCCGTCCATGTTTGACTACAGATCCCAGTATGGGGACTACAGATATACTGCTGGTCCCAGGGGGAACAACCCCAGACCCCCACCCCTGCCCTCAGATCCACCTCCACCACTGCCACCATTACCCAAATGAGTTCCTGATAAGGATAAGGTGTTACGTACAGTTGTACTTGACATCACTAACATCCCATATTGTTACATAAAGTATTGTATAATTTTTTTAAGATTTCACACGATTTTTTGCAGGCTTCAGCTTGACAGCAGAGAAATGTACTGGTGAGACAAGAGATTTTCTTTTTACAGTCACTTCTGGGGCAATAACGAGAAGCTAAAAAGCTCACAAAGTGTGTGTGTGGGGGGGGATTTTACAAGACAGCGTAGAGAATATTTTTTTCTTTTTAACTCAAATGAAATGTGATGATGGGACCTGAGTACAGTTTTCTAGGAAGTCATTGTCTTGAAATCATAAGGAAAAGATTTCCCATACCTGTTTGGTCTTCTTACAGATTGTTTTTTTTAAATGTTTTTATTGTATGTTATTTATTAAGTGAATACTTTGAAACATAGTCCCCTTTTCTACCTTTCTTTTTTAAGGTTTTCCTTCTGTGTTCCATTTGGGCAGAGGGATATTTCAAGACTGTCAAGGCTTATTTGAGAGTGCATGTCTCCAAAGCCATCTTTTCAAAAAAAAACTTTTTTTTTTGGCGTGGCCATGGCGTTACTGTGTTATTTCTTGTACAAAGATTATGAAATGTTTAAAACAAACGAGCTATTTTTTACATTTTGTTATGAAAAGTTTAAAAAAAAAAGATGTAAATTAAGGAAGCTTGTACTTTTTTGTTTTAGATTTCTGAGTGTTGCAGTCATTGTTTTAAATGGTTGTAAAATATTCATATTCAGTTCTAATGATTACACTAATGGACAAAGTTCATACCAAGGATATATATTTGTGGTTTATCAAACACCTGCTCGATGTGGTCACAATGAAGGAATTGCCAACAGGAAAATCTCCCTAAAGAAGAAATTATATTGTCACAGTATTCTATGTAGTCACAGAATTCCCACAAAAGGTCTCCAAAAAATGGCAGAAAAAGATTCTTCTGCTGGTCTCTTCTATGATCGCAACGAGCATAATATACAACATAGTATTCACAATATCAAAGACTAATCATGGGCCATGTGTCTGTCTTTATGGTCTTTTTTTTAATTTTATGTATTTCCTTTGGGAGTGTTTTAAACGCATGAACCCCAGTGTGCAACCTGTCGGTTCATGCAGGTCTTTTTTTATCAAGCTAAACTCATTTATAAAACATCCTCAAGCCACAAATCAAAAATCTTTCCCTGCGTTCTTTAGTTGGATCCAGTCTCGAATAGCAAGCAGGTTATCAATATACCTCCACTAGAGCATTTTGAAGTATAATACTGTCTAATTAATGTTTCAATTTTGTATTTGAGCTAAATGGGGGAAGAGGTGCTACTTGTTGGTAAGTGAGTCGGGTATAATCTGTATAATGAATGGCTTTATATGGTTTTGATTGTATAGTATTACTGCTCATAACTTGCTTTCTTTTATTGGTTTGTAATAAAAACTGTTGTTTTAGGCAGTTCACAGTAATGCAGTACAACAAATCAGCCATACAGTTGTAAAATATTTTTGTTCCCTTGTTTTATGGGATGCTGAACATAGTACAGCTCTTTGCTCAGGCAGCAGAGGTTTTGTTATTCACTCTTGGTTGTAACAGGGACACAGTAAATGCACTGAATATTTATCTCAGTAGGTCTGCCTACAATGCAATTGACAAAGTGTTAACAGGTATAAAGGTTAGACTATTAGAATAGATGTCCAATATATAATTGAAAATAGTTTTATTTGATCTGGATAAATCTTCCAATCGAAGTATTACCTTTATGTGAGCAACTCGCACATAAGGACACATTTCAAAATCAACCCGTATAAATGAGCAAAACAGAAGGCACTCATGCAACCTAACAATGCAATCACGTAGGTACAATAAATTTCATGAGTTTTTTCACATCTTGGTGTTTATAGTGACACTCAGGTCTGGAAATAAAACGTTTTGGGAGTTTGTTTTCAGTAAAAATGTTATATGTGAACATTGTTCTTTTTTGATATCATGTGATTGCTTTATTCTCAATTAAAGTCAATAAATATTTTAAGTGTTATTGCATTACTTGTCTATAAAACTTATACTGGATTGCAGCAGTGTTTGTACCACTTTGAATGGTAACTGCGTTGACCAATTAAATACCTTGGAGTGTAGGTTTCTGGCCAATCGTAACTCTGTGTGGGCGGAGTAAGATTGTGACTGCGGTAGCTGTGGCAGTTGTAAGAGAATGCAGGAAAATCGACGTAGTGCGCTTCAGAAGCTGGACGGGGTCGGACTGCTGAGAGAAAGGTAAGCAGTTATCAACTGAAGGTGATAGTGTGGTAACATTCTGGCACACAGACATTTTGGTTATGAAGGGAAAGATGACTATGTGTTGCCATTGATGAGCAAAACTCATTTCTTAGCCGTAAATTGTTAAAATTAGCGGTTAGCTAGTATTAGCACCAGCTAAATAAAGATGGCGACTCCACAACTGAAAGAGTGACGCAGTAAAGAGAGGCGGGCTGAAGCCCGGTGTGGCGCCTGATTAGACGTGTTCAAGAAAGATGGCACTTAAACTAGAATGAGATCTGTATTAAAAACATATCTCTGTAAGTAATCAGAGGTGGTATTTTGTGATTAAAATGATGCACGAGCCACGAAATGTTCGTTTTAAAATGTAACGTTAACTTTCTGAAATGAATGAGAATTCGCTCTGCGCGTTTTAATCTCTATTACCTATTGCTAGGCCATATTTTGAGTTGCAAGTATATTCCTATGTTTTGTTTAGCTACTTGTTTTAACTTTAGTAGTTAGTATAGATCTAACCTCCATACTCAATGTTTCCATTAACCATTTACCCAAAGTCAAAGGTAATATTTGCAATGTTACCAGTACATAATAACAGATGGGTTAAAAAGCATAAATGACAGATTACACATCAGATCCTCGCATTTTGGATGTTTAAAGCAAGTGAAACAATTTATAATCAAAACGGTTTCAGATTATTTCAATACACTGATCACGAATAACTGTGTGACCACTTACAGGTGCAGTAAATAACACTGCTAACCTCTTCATCATGGCACATGTTTGTGGGTGGGATATATTAGTGGGGAAAAATGTCAGGATTTGAGCAAGTTTGACATGTGTTGGCTTGACGACAAAAGTGACAGTACAAGTACAATTGAGCTACTGTAGCTCAAATTGCAGACCTTTGTGATAGAAAGGTGTCAGAATGCACAGGTCATTACAGTTTGTTGCTTATGGGACTGGATAGTCTCAGAGTAGTCCGGGTGCCCACACAGGACCCTGTCCAGCAGCAATGATGTGAGCATCTGAACTGGACCACAGAGCAATAGAAAAGGGTGGTCTGGTCTGATGAACCACGTTGGCTGGGTGCGGGTGAGTTCCTTACCTGAAATACATGGCACTAGGGTGCAGTATGGGAAAGAGGCCTAACCCTAACCCTGCACAGGCAGTGTGATGCTTTTGGCAATGTTCTCCTAGGAAACCTTCGGTCCTGCCATCCATTTGGATGTTATTTGACATGTAACCGCTAACCAGCTCAGTGACAGATCTCACAAATATCCCATCTAATCTATGCTGAAGGATTTAAAATTGACTCAAATTATTTCAGATATTTAGTATCTTAATACTTTCTGCAGGCTTGAAATGAACAGAATACGAATCCATGTTTTGCCATCAAGTCGTAACCGGGTGACCCAGACACCCAGACCTCAGGAGCCTCAGGCCTGCTCCTTCACCCAGCGACCATGCCCTCAACCCCGCCTGGAAGGCCTGGAGTTCTGCATCAAACACATTCTGGAAGACAAGAATGCACCGTACAAGCAATGCAGCTATGTCTCTGCCAAAAATGGCAAGCGCTGCCCCAGTGCTGCACCAAAGGTTGAGAGAAAAGATGGGTGAGTGAGAACCATAATTTTCTTTCCTCTTCAGTGTTTGACATTTTAGTTACTGGAAGATTAAGTTGCAGGTAAACAGGAGATCTAAACATTAAGTCCCTATCAGACACAAACTTCATTCCATTAATCTTGTGATGGGCAGATTACAGGCAAGCTTTCAAATAACTTAATGTTGCACATTCTGATCTGAAGGTCACAGAGTGTATCAGTTAATTTATTATGGTGAAAATGCAAAGAGCAATTTACAGCATCAGTCTGTCGATGTTTTCAGTTTAAACAGGATTGATGTTAACACTTTATTTTGTTGATGTCTGTGCATGAAGTGGCCTAAGGCTCAAAGGTCACGAAGAACATGAATGTAAAAGTGAGCAATGACAGACTAATAGATATAAGCATTGTTACGCATCCTGTGTCTGAAAATAACTTTATATGCTGATTACAAGTCCAAACAGCTTTCTGACATCTCACCTCCTTCCTTTTAGAGTGACATTCTGTGCAGAGCATGCTCGCAGGAATGCCATGGCCCTCCGAGCTCAGGTGAGAAAGGCGTCTTCTGGCCCATCCCCAGAGGCATTATTATCTCAGCTTAGTGGATACAGCCGTACAGAGACACACAACCTTGATGGAGGCCGCTCTGAAGGAAGTCGTATTCTAGGTAAGTGGTCTAGTTCGGCATAAAATGTAGTTAGATTTGTTGGTAAAGAGAATGTCATGTGAATTTTGCTGGCAGAGGGAAATAAATGTGGTTGTTTCCCTTGAAGTTTACTTCATTACCTATATATAAATAACCAATTTTTCATCTTTAATGACCCCATCTTTGAACAGACGATGATAGTCTGAGTGAGGAGGAGCAGGGACCTTTGGTACTTGACCAGACATGGAGAGGAGACCCGGATAGTGAAGCCGACAGTATTGACAGTGACCACGAGGATCCTCTGAAGTAAGCTTAATAGTAAAATTGCCTCTAAAGTTTTAATCTGAACATGCATTGTCACTTTAAGAGCCACATTCCTGCTTGTTTGTTAATCGTCCCTGCACTTACAGCTTCTGATTGGCTGATAATTGTAAAAACAAGCGGGACAGTGGCCCTCAAGGACCAGGATTGATAAGGCTAAACACGTCATTATGCAAAGAAGAATACTGGTTTGACTGTCCCACAAAAACAAAAGAACTGGAGGAGCTATTCACAAGTGCAGAACAAAAATAAGTTACTTGGGCTGAATGGATGGAGAAAGAATATGCTGCTCATGGCAAAAGTAGTACGTAGTAGAATAAGGTTTGTTTCATGGCCCTACTGCAAGAGGTCTTTGTGGTAAATTCATTCTATGTGTGTTTTATTTTTACTCTACAATTGCAGACATGCAGGAGTGTACACAGCAGAGGAAGTGGCACTTATCACTCGAGAAAAACTCATCAGACTTCAGTCTCTCTATATTGACCAGTTCAAACGCCTGCAGCACCTGCTGAAGGAGAAGAAGCGTCGATACTTGCACAACCGCAAAGTGGAGCATGAAACTCTTGGTGAATATGCAGCTAATTAGTTTCAAACTACACCATTTGATTATCATAAGGTGTCATAATCCTCAGTAATTATTTGTTTATGTTGATGACAGGTAGTGGTCTGCTGACGGGGCCTGAAGGTCTTTCAATGAACGAGAGGGAGAACCTGAAGAAGCTCAAAGCTCTGCGTCGATACCGTCGTCGGTATGGCGTGGAAGCCCTGCTGCACCGGCAGCTGAGGGAGAGGAGGCAGGCTGTGACAGATGGAGCTCCTCAGGTGGGTCTTGAGTAGAAAGTAGTAGCTGTAGTTCATTTTTGAGAGGTCATTTTCCCACAGCACAAATATTCTTCTCAATTGTTAAAGGTGTCAGGGCAAGCAAATAGTTCTTGTTTTTGCCAAAGCTTCAAGATACTTCAATGTTCACAATTTTATGGTTGATTACAGTTGTAAAGAATTTCTGTTTCAACAGTTCCCCAGTTTAGTTCCTTGATTTTAACATTTTTGTCCTCTGTTGCAGTCCCACTCAAGAACAATTAATGAAAAATGCATCTCCTTTGTGGAGGGAACTCGGTGTCCTAATCCCTGCCTGCCCATGACCAGACACTGTGTTTCACGTATCCTCATTGATGTTTTCAACATCAGTTTACCTGGATAGACTGATGATCTGTTTTTAAAGCTTTTTTTTACTCATTCACTTTGGCCCCAATCAAGACCATCAGCTTGCAGTAGCTGCTGGTTTCAAAGGGAGCCCACATAAACTCCTTCCTGTGGTCTGTTGATTTTTCCCAGAGTTGCAAAGGGGCTAATCAGTTCAGTTGGAAGGAACAAAATGCCTTCCCCACCTTTTAACCCCAGATAATTTCTGGTAGTCTCATACTTTCTGTTAGGGCTGGGTGATATATCGATATTTTAAAAATATCTATATAAATTCTAAATGCCATATGAAATGAGACGCTATCGTAAAACTTGATATAGCTCTTTTTGCGTTTTTCCTGTTTTGTTGTCCGACAACTCACAGACAGCCTTGCCCGCCCCGCTGCACTCTCCCTGTGAACACAGCTCACAGCCCCCGTTCACGTTGCTTCAAGATAGCAGCGGAGAAAGGAAAAAAGCAGGAGAGGAGCAGGCTGGGAAACGGAAAAGCAGTAGCTCAATTGTGGTGATGGTTTGGATTCCAAGCGTCAGATGAGCAGCAGAATGTGTTATGTAGAAAAAGCAGAACACAAGTTCTAACGAAAGTTTCGAGCACTTCAAATCTTCAAACAGCACCGTAAGATGAGTACGATCAGTGTGTTAAACTGCTGCTGCCACTGCTGCCGTAAGGTTGCCTCAACCCCCTGCCTCTAAAAAAACAAACGAAAACAAAAAAACTGTAGTTTCTAAGGAATTTCGGCCACTGCAGCGTCTTATACGTGTCACCTGTTTAGACGGGACTCAGCTCTTCACAAATACACACAGACACAGGAAAAAAGTCAGCGGTCAGTTATGACGAACAGACTCACTGAAACACCAAAATCATTCAACACTGAGTGCTGCGTTTAGAGCAGAACTATACAAACAAAAAATAAAACGGATTTAATAGGGCCCTAATCACATCGCTACAGTGGAACAAGAGGCTTTATACAGTGCATAAAAGGACACTTTCTTTTCAACAACTCTTAATTGATTAATCAGCAATGTATCTTTTTTTCCAAAACCTATTTCATATGTGCCAAATTTGTTTAAACTGCTAATAGTGTGTTATACATAATAACAATAAAAATAAATATAAACATAAAAAAATAACTAATTACATTTGGAACATGAGCATTTGTCCCATAGTTGTCTTTTTGTAACTACTTTATGGGATCAAAAATTATCGAGATATATATCGTATATCGCCATTCAGCTTAAAAATATCGATGAGTTTTGGTCCATATCGCCCAGCCCTACTTTCTGTAATGTTAATTCAGCAGCTTTATCTTTCATTCGGTGTGCTCAACTTTGTTGAGAAAAATGTAAATATTAAAATTAAAAAGTGTTCAAATGATCTGACAAATTTCATGTTGCACAAAACTGCTGAGGCATATGAAGCACATAGCATAATTAGTAGGTTTATGTTAAGAAATGATTAATTATTACAGTAGAAGGCTTTTGGTGGTATTAAAAGTTCTACTAATTATAATGTGTAAAGGTCAGCATTTGGTGTTTGTTTTTTGTGTGGATGAATTATGTCATATTCCCTGACAACCAGATACTTAGACATATACCAGGACAGCAATCAGGTGCTTTTTAAAATGTGTCCTGGCCTGAAAGAGGTCCCGTGTGACCGTACTGTGCACATGGGTCAGTCTGACGATCCTCGCTGTCCACTTCACCTCAACCTGCCGCCTCCCATGTACAAGCCTGAGCAGGAAGCTCCACCACAGGCTCAGCTCACGCCTGCAAGCAGAGACATGTATCTGAGTGCAGCAGAGCTTCAGCCCACAGAGAGCCTTCCGCTAGAGTTCAGTGATGTATGTAGATCCTGAAGTAAACAAACTGTACCAAAATGTCATGTTCCACACTTGTTAAATACTCTGCTGCTGGTATTTAAGGTGCTTTCACAACAGCTGTAACTTGTTTGGTGGGTTTCAACAAACTGTTATTTAGGCCGCTGTGGTCCTGTCAGCCTATGAGCATTGTCATACATGTAGTTTGTTTGCTGTTAACTTGTTTTCTCCTTGTTGCAGTCTCTGTTCCTACAGAATAATCCAAGGGAACCAAAGTAAATCAGTAGAAGCTAAGAGCCAGTATTAACACTCATATTGTTCCACTCATTGGGAGAAAGAAGCTAAACTAAAAGGAGGAAGTTCCTGTCTGCCTATATCTCAAGAAAGGCGAAGTACTTCAGTACTCGTCCCGATCAAAAATCAGTTCAGCTGCTTGCAACTAATGATTTTGCTCACTTACAGAAAAAATGCACCTGGCTTTGTGAGCTTCTTACCTCAGATTTGCAGTGTGACTTTTAGTTGGGTCACATCAAATTCCCACTTCAAAACTGGTTTGACTGAACAGAGACCATTTTTTTTCTAAATGGGATTCAGTGCTTCTGTTTGCTGTTCAGAACCAATGGGCACTTGTCATTGGCCAAATCTTCTCACAGTTGCACATTTTCAGTGCTACTTTTATGACTAAATCTAACATTTTATTAAACTAAGTCATCTCCCATCCACAAAATATTAAATTAACAGTGTCCTCACTGTTTAGGACTTGCCATGCGATGATGCTCAGGCAGAGACGAGTGCAGAGATTCTGTGGGAGAAAATATGATTAGCGGACTTGTAATGTCAATGTCATTAAATGTTATTAAAACGTTTGGACAAGAATGGAATAGCTTTTGTGACAAATGTATGGAAGATGTAACAAGTCAGATGTCAGCCTGAGTCATTAGACATGACTGATTCTGACATGTTTGATAAGTATGGACAAAGAGATTTTGTAGGATAAATATATGGACTTAATATAGTCGCTAAATCTGGTGCAGTTAAACATCTGCACTGAGACGGTGCTCTTGAAATCTTAAGTGGTCTAAATATGTTGAGTATCCCAAGAGGATCAGTTAACCTGTATGAGAACCTTTACGAGAATGGCTTGTTTGCTAGTTGCCTGTATGTGGCACTGGTCCACAAAGCAGCTACACCTGAAGCTGATTGCATCGAGCTCCTGAAGAAATTGAAATCTGGGTAATACTTTAGATCATCTATTAAAAGCACGTCAACTAAATCTCACTGTCACAACACCTCAGTGACTTGATTGAATTGTAATAGCCACTACTCACTTGCTCTGTATGTGTAAACATGTCATTGGTGGCATTTTAATGGTCTTTCACCAGCTGTAGTTTGGATAGTTCTTGTCTGGTGTGAGTTTAAAGTAACTCTTGTATTGAGTAACTCGTGGACTGAACAGTTTTGGTGTCGTGCACACGTTACCATTATTTACGCAAAATATTTTCTAATAATTTAAATCACCTTTGATAATACTCAATCACCTACTAAGGTTTCATTCTCCAAAACAAGGACCCACCACCGGTGTAGGCATATAACTTAAATGGCTTGCAACACAACAGTACAACACCCTTTATTGGTATCCTTACTTTACAGGATCTGGATGTGGAAGGGGATGGTATGCAGTGTCCTCCGTCCCCTCTACAGTTTGACACAGCCCTGGCCTTGGAGGACCAGACCATCAGAGCCATTGCTGAAGCCCCAATGGAGATTCTGACTGGAGAAGACCCAGACCAAGTTGACCTGGATCCCTCAGTACATGAGCTTTCAGAAAGAGATGTGGATGCCATCATGGATGACCAGGTTAACTCTTAAATAGAGCTCTTGTTATTTTGAATGCTGGAACCTACTATGCACTATAACAAGTTCAATGTATGTCACACTGTTAGAGATGGTTCTAATAAAATGTTGGTCATAATCTGTGTCAGACTACAATATCAGTTTCAAGATTTGTCATTATGTGGTGAATGAACTGTAACACAGTGAAGTAAAGGTACAAGACAGATGCATTGGACTGTTTTTTGTCTTAAAACAATGCCTGGATGCTTATACTGTAGGATATTTGGCTTGAATTGGTTTCTCATGTTCATAAACCTCTAAATGATCCTAACATACACCCAGTGAAAGCAACTGTGGACAAAATGTAGTCCAGTGTGTTCTGTGTGAAATCTTTTCTAGACTAGCAGAAGGTAGGTAAAGAACTCTTACTCTGTAATGTGTATGCATAATCTGGTTTATAACAAGAGCACGTGCAGTCTGCCGACACTCGCCACACTACTGCCTTCAGCAGAGAAGAGCCGCTGGAGGAGAGGGGCCATCAATAGACAGAGCACGACTTCCTTGGTTTTAATGAAGTCTGCTTAAATGCCTACTAAAACTCAACACCCAACACAAAGTGCATCGTAGATACACATATCAAAAGTGGAAGGAAAAGAAAGCTGTCAGGAAGCATTTTGTCTCTATACAGTTAAAATATGTGAAGCATGCTTCTAAGATAGAGGAGAAATCTGTTTACTTGTCTGTTGTGTGTATCCATGGACGTTCCATAGCCAGGTTTCTTCAGTGCATCTAAACTTGTTCCTGAATACTGGTACTTTCAATCAATCCCACAATGCATTGTTCCCCATATTAAAGATGGAAAATTAGGGTTTGACACTGATTATCAAGTGAAATCTCAGTATGCTGTTCACTGTTGACAGCATAGCTCACCCGTGTATTCTGTCCTTTAATGTCAATGTGTAAAAACACAAACGTCACTGTGATATTTGCAAAATTCAAACAACCTGTCCTCATCTATCAAGAGCTACGCTCGACTCACGTTGAGGTCCGGGACTACAGTTCTTAATGGACAAAGAAACATTTCACCATGTTTCACTCAGGACTTTCAGCTGTCATCTGCCCAGAATTGCTATGAAGTGAGACGTACCGAGTCAACGTCGCCTCCACACTCTCGTACTCTATTTTGTCACAGAAATGTACAGCTTGTACATAAAGCACGTCTTGTGTAGCAGCAGCAGCAACATTACTTATGTCTCCTAACTTCTTGTTCTTCCACCCAGGTGGTGTCACAAGTTGTAGGAGGTGGTGAGGAAGACACCGCTTTTAATTCATTCAAGACTTGGCTACAGTTGATGCTCCCAGATGAATGAGCTCAAAGTCTGCAGCTTTATCTTTAAGAACATGTTTAGGTATCGCTTTGAGTACAGTGTATGAACCGGCTTCTGATAAATGACTCTGCACGCTGTTTGTACTGCTACACAAATGTAGCTATGTTGTGGAGAACAGTACTTAAAGCATTTTTGTAAGTATGTGCAGGATAAAGTAACAGTGGTGTGAACCTTAATGTGTCATTTTACAGCTACAGCCACAGTCCAGGGGCGCAGGTGTAGCTTTTTATTTAATTACACCTAAAATCCATGGGCATCATATTGATGTCTTGCATTTACCTGTGTGTTCAGATATAAAGACGAATTGAGAAATGGATCTGTATTAACTGTTCATCCAGCACAGCCGGAGGGGGGGGGGGAGCAAACCTATAAGTGCTATTTATTACATTGCACAAGCATAGCTAATAATCTCAGTATGTTAAGTAAGTCAAATGATCTGAAGGTGAAGATATGTGGGCTGTAGTATAAGTCGTGTTCTCCCAAACCCGGTACTGTACCCAGGATTTACAAAAGTCCTTCATTTATCATTTCCTTCCTCTTGAACCGTTTCAGCCTGGTTCATACAACAAAGTGACACTGTGAACTTTGTGCTGTATGATCGAGTGTTACCTGTGTTTCATGATGCTGAGTTGACCTTTTACTGTAGACATGACATTTAGAGGTCACTTCTAACACACAATTGGACCCTACGTTCAGTGATTGCACACCTTTGTGGTGTGCGTGTATTTATCTTGTTCACATGCTTTCTTTTTAATTGTTTAAAATTGTACCCAGTTGTTCAGTGTGTTTGGCATCAGCCACTCACCTCTCATCCATCCACAAATAAACTATTTCATCATACGTTTGCTCCAGTCTCGTTACTGATGTCCAGATCCTCACGGAGCCAGGCCTGTGTTTAAGTGTTTGACCATATAGATGAGGGCAGATTGTTTAAGTATATGGTGAAGTTATGTTTGGCAGTATGGGACAGCCTCTTAGAAAACTGGGGCGGGTAATGCAATTTCATGCAATGACATCACTTTTCCTCAACCCAAACAGTGGACGCCGAGGCAGAGCGAGAAGCTGCTGCTGCTGCTGCTGCTGCTGGAGGGAGAGGACGCGGCCAGAACATGAGCACAAGTCTCTAAACGTTTGACCGAACAACCAGCACATTTCAGTCTTTATTCGCCATGGTACGTGTGCGCCGTGTTCGTCCGTTTCCAGCCAAATGAGGTGAGTGTGTGCGGTGCGGTGCTGTCGCTGTTAGCTTGCTGGGAGCTGTGCTGGAAATGCCGACACTTTCATTGTTTCACCAGCAGCCGGAAAGTAACGTTGCAGCTCTGAACCGACGTGAAGCTAAGAGGTCAAGAAAAAAATGTAATATATTAACATTACACTCGTATGTGTGTCTTTTTCTTTCCTGCGTTTTCCCGAGGTTTGTTGCAAAGGGCGTAACATCGTTCCCCGTGTCGGAGGAGACCCTCTCGGTACACGGTGCTGGGTTTGGAGGGCCTGTCCCCTCTGACGAGAAAAATGGACATGTTGTTTTTCCTCAGTCTTGTTCCTGTCTTTATTTTACTGCGTTAGACGTTAGCTGAACACGAGTGTGTGTCTGAGGGAAGTGAAAAGGGAACACGGAGAAGGAACTGTCATTCAGGTGGACTGCTCGTTTCTTCATTTCACAGCGATGCAGAGAAGAATGAATACATTCATGTAAAGAGCTGTTCAAAAAGAAAAGCCAGCCCCTGATGGACACCGGTGCTCCACAACCAGCAGGTTCAAGCGACAGCAGACAGCATCAGTAACGGTGTTAGAGAATGAATTCAGATGTGGACATGTCTGCAGCATGGGTGGAGTGGAGGAAGAAGCACGCTGGTTTATTCAGCAGCATGTGAAGCCAGGCTCCTTTTACCACGTTAGCACTGCAGGGACGTCACTTTGTTTGCTGATTCATAATACTGCAAACACAGCTGGGTTTTTTCCTTATTCTTTTTGACCTTCACTGTGCACAGTGATGTGTAAATTGCACCCGACACACTGTATGTGACAGTAGGAGGCTGGTTTGTGTGTTTCTCAAGTCTGTCAGTTCTCACCTTTAATTATCTGACGTACAAACTAGTTTGGATCGGTTATGGTCCAGCATGCAGGTTTCAGCACATGTGAAGCACAGATGTAGTCCTGTAAAACCCTCACACTTTAAGATTCTGGAGGCTCTTTTCAGATAACACTAAATGTCATTCAAAGCAAAGCATGTGTCTGTCTTTAACATGTTTAGAGGACATGGTGATGATGTCATCAGCTCTGTGCAGAGGGACGAGGACACTGTGTCCTTCCTCAGACTAAAACATATTTTAAGACTTGCAAAAACTGTTTCTATCACATTCTGTTTTCCATCATTCAATGTTTGTTCGGAGCTTCTTAAATTCCATCCTGTTGTGTCGCCTTGTCTTGCAGCAGTTAAGAGGAGAATTAGCACCACCAGCTGTTTGTCTCGGCCTTGTGAACAAACTTTACTTGAATATCTAAATAAGAAAAGATTTCCGTTGTCTTGGTGAACCAACGCCTGTTAATATTTGTGTAACAGTAATGAAAAAAAAAAAGTTTTCTTAAAATTCAGTTTAAATTTGCCTAACAATTTGATAGAAACTCTGTTGACATGTGGTAAGATGCGTCTTGTGTGATCAGGCCACAGGTGAACAGCCGAGACAAAGACAAATCAACATCTACACCTGTACAGAGACATGTTCATGTTGTGTCCAGCAGATTTTATTACTACTGTGTACTTCATCCGTCTGAGGGAAGTTGGTTAGTGACAAATTTATCCTCCAGGTTCATTTCCCCTCACACCTGCTTGAATAGTCTTGTTAAGTGAAACAAAGGCAGGAGAGGGGTCATCGCAGTCTTTGGACAGATTCCTCGGCCCAAATGGAGACTAGGCATCTTGTTTCATTGACACACCAACCACACACTTCAGTGTTTGTCTCCTAGCTTCTTTCTGTTTGGTGAGAGTGTGCCAATGCTCAAAGTGACGTGTTTATCTGTAACGTTGTTGTTGGGGACACCTGAGGACACATTAGCGTTTACACTACAAAAGAGCTGTGGGGAGACCACTATGGAAGGTGGTTTGAGTGACCGGACCACAATCTGTTTTAGTGGCTGTTTACACTGGTGATGGGAAATCGCAAGTGAAGTTAGATGCTTTGTGCATCATCCTGCATTTGCTTTATTTTGCTGTGAACTTTCTTTGGTGTTTCTATTTAATTTTTATATCCAAATTGAGAATGCACATTTAACTGGTGAATCTAGACACACATAGTTTTCATTTATTAGTAGCATCTAGGCTTGTTTTTGGTGGTTGGCCAAACTTCATTTTAGCAAGCGACGGCCGTGATAGACGTGTTTAAGAATTAGAGGCGACTTGGACCGACTATTGAATAACTCTCTATATCAGCATGTGGTGGTAGTTTGTGTTTGTAGACTTAGTTCTGCAGATTTATATAACAAAATAAGACAGCATAAGCCTTTGCTTATATATCTACTTCAAATCGAGACTATGTCTAACTCTCTACGCTGCAGATTCAACTTGCTGAGTTGCCGGAAAAGCACAGATGAGAGTCTAACTAGCGCCAATGGAACACCACAAAAACTAGACTGACAGGCACTCGCTGATGGGCCGACATTGGCTGACGGCTGAGCATTGGCTTGGTGCATCACGATCCTAATGCAGGTTTCAAAAGATATGGCTGGTTCTTTTCTTCATCTTTACTATGTTCAACAATTCCCATACAGATACTAAAGCCAGCAGTGAATTGTGTCCACTCAACATAACATCTGTCAATCTTGAACCTGTTTTAGCTTGTTCATCTGGACCATTGACCTGGTGTGTCTAAAAACCATTAAAAACAGCAGTGAGACACATTGCTGCCCAATTCCTCATTACTAGATAAGTTTTTTTTAAGAGAGCACTGTTACATGTAGCTGGCTGAAATACAATTCTGAAAAAAAGATGAGGAAAACCAGTGCTCACAATTAAAAAACAAATTTTTGCTTGAAATATTACTTAAACAGTTAATTGATAGTTAAACTTGTTTTTCTCTTTGTGAACCAATTGCCAAATAGTTTCAGGTGTAATAATGTTAAGTCATATTGCTCAGTGCACAAACGTCTTTTCAGCTGTTGTTTGCAGTAAATACATGTTATTGGATCATACCTGAACAATGCTGCTTTTCAGTAAATGTGATCCACTCCACATAGTGTGAATGGCAGGCTAGTCACGAGGAGTGGATTGTTTCTTGTTGGTTTCACATTGTGAAGAATTTTTATTGGCAGGGAAACGTGTTGGTGATCTTAATAAGCTGTGGGCCTGTTCAAAGATTAAACAAGATTTAAAACATCTCAGATATTTCTGCGCAGCTGTTACAAAGTCTTTTTCTAGGGCAAAAGCATCCATGCTTAATGATCTGGGCTTGTTGGTTTAAGGCCAGATATACTCTCATGCTGTTCTCATCATCTTAACGTTCCAGCCTCACAGATATGGCCAGAACTCAGGCTGTAAAATATTTAAGTTCCACCGAAGATCTCTGTGAAACTCTTGATGAATCTTTTCGTGTTTACAGGCTGCGTTTTTCCTAATTTTACTTTGAAAAGAAGTGATGTGAAGTGATATCTCTTTTCCAGATTGCCTGTTGATGTAATGTTGCAGTTTGTTGCTTTTGGCAATTGCACACAACTGTTGTGTGTCATGTAAAAAAAACCTCGTGACTCTGGGGCAAACACCGAAACCATGACTTCATGATTGGAACAAAGTATTGAACTAGTTTCCTGAAAAATCTAATAAAAAAAGGCTGGAGACATAGAAAGTTGATCGTATTCAAATATGAGATGTCTTTTGATCTTCTCCTTCCAGACAAGTGTTCAAAGTGTTCTCCACTGATGCAGCGTTGCACTCGCATCTTTTTATCCATCATGGTTATGATGGACAGTTTAAAACTAAAGTTTGATACATCAGGTTCAGATAGTGTTTTTATTGCATGCATTATTTTTCCTTGTCAGAGCCTCCTGCCTACATTGCCCACAATGCAACTCTACTGCCAGCATTTCACTTAGAGATTCAGGTATGCTATGCTAGCAGCTGCTAACGTAGCTTTTAGCTGCTTTCTGACTCCACACCCCCCCAAATGATATCCTCCTCATTGAGTCTTTGTCTCAAGTGACCACTTAATGCAGTTTATCAGATTTCAGACATCAGCACATTTGCAGCAACACTTTACAGCAACAGATTTACATGTGTAAAAGCAGTGAAGCTAACAAATGGAAACTTTAAGGTTTTAAGATTTGATGACTAGTTCAGTCAGTTGGATAATTTTTGTGTGTAATGTCAGAATAAGCTAAACAATACAGACTATTATAGTGCAAGTCCAACCAACAGTTAATCAGCCCACAGATATTCAGTTTATAATCCTGTACGGCACAGAAAGCCAAATCATCACATTACGTAGAATTTGCTCTCATATACAGCTCCCGCGGGTAAAGTCTACTGGATATGCTGTGTGAACACAGCTCAGTGTCGATCAGCTTCTATACCAGTTCTATCACAAATTCTACCTGCGTGTACATCCGAAACTCTGTTTTGATTTGAATGATTTGTTGGAGGTTTTTGTAGATGATTCTTGTAACTGACACTCTGAGGATTAAAGAATAAATGTACATGAATGTGTCGCTGTGAAGGTTTCATCCTGAGGATAGACCTCAGAGCTGCAGGGGAGCAAGGGGAGGTCTATGGCGGGGATCTGCAGATAAATGTGGTTCCACTCTACGCTCACTAGATTACATTTATGGTCTGTGTCCATGTTGGAGCTCTGTCCCAGTGCAACCTTGAGATAGCTGAAGATAGCTCGAAGCTGTGCCACATTACATCATGAAAAGCCAAACCAGTGACTTATTCTAGTGTAATGTGCAGTATTAGTGCTCGCTCGCTCTGTTCGCCTCTTAATTGTTCACAGATGTTCTGCACGCCTTTGTGTCCCACATCTTGTTGCAGCCGGCTGTTCAGACTTTATTACAGAGGGGAAACGTGGCATGGAGTAAGTGTTTAACTTGGCTGTTGGTTCTGTTAGCTGGTTTTAGTTATGAAATCATGTATTGGGCGTTGCAGTCCAGCACAAAAACGTGGTAGAGTTTTAAATAAGCAGACAAATCATTGATTTGTTGTCCTGAAATTTTCTTCATCAGTCCCAGTCCTGTTCTATATTCTGTGGATAGTACTGTATAAAATGCTAAAGTGATTAGTGAAATAATTGCAGGTTATTGTCATGATTCATCATTTAACGCTCTCTGCTATGAGGATTAGTTGACTTTGTTTGGGTTTTTAACACTTTTAAATATATACAGAATCATTCTAAACTAGTCGATTGTTGCGCTGTGTATTTTAATCAAATTTCATTTTCAATAATGATTTTTGCCTCCAGAGGTTATGACAAGATAATGAAGATACAAATATTATTGCACCACATTCTGCTTTGAAACGATGCCTTTGTCTTGTCTTGATGTCTTGTATTTTAAATCCAGTGAATCCCTGTCCTTTACAGCAGTGCTCTAAACTCTGTGTGTACGCATTAAGGGGTTTGAATGTTCTGTAACCGGTCTGGTCATCCCACCTCTCACACAGTTGTCTGCTGCACTTAATCATCTCTGACACCCTGAAGTTTGATATATTCTTGTTGTAGGAGAACCTCTCATTGTCAACCTGTCTTTGCGAACAGATTTTGTGATAAGAAAGTAACGTTGTGTGTCCAGAGTAATGTTAGCAGTCTATCAGCTGCTGTGCTGCATTCAGGGACCACATAGTGTAGGTCATCCATATTTTGAGAGGCCCTGGCAAAAACAAAACAAAAAACAAGTTATGAAGTGAACTATGGATTTGGCGAATCAATGTGCCTCATGTTTGAACACTTTCTGTGTTAACTAGACTGAATTTGGAACAAGCCACTTACACTTTCTTCATGACGGTTTATGGTTAGCGTTAAGTCATCACGATGCTCAGGGGCAGATTCTGGGGAAAGTTAAGTCTGTTTTCCTGTAGATGTTTTTACCACTTCCACTAATCTGGACCAGCCTCACTCTAACCACTTACCTTTGCCTACTCTAACATTTAGCGTAACATTACTGGTTTGTGTTACTAAATCTCAGTATTGACCCACATAATTGTGCATATAATTATTTCTCTGTAACCTCTGGATCTCTGTATTTGTTGTGATTAAGGTAAACTGTGGGTTTCATAGAGCAAAAACCCCTCCAGCCTCTCAAGGTCAGTCTGCCTGTGAAATATCCCTTTATTAAGTCATAGATCACCAGTTTTATAGCGGGGGAAGGAGAGCGACAGGACAATCATTTAGTCAGCTTGAAGTCTAGCAGGGATGCACAGACAGGTCAGAACCTCCTGTAGACAGCCTATCTCTCTAGAATCGCCTCCCCCCTCCTGCATAAACAGCCATGCTTTGAAGATAGGCTAGGTTGGGGCTGGGACCTCTCCTTATCTGCTATCAGTTCAGGACTTTATCGCCCCGCTGTCTGCTGCATGCAGGTACTGTAGTTACCATGGTTATATACAAAAGGCGCTCCTGGAGTCTTCATTAGCATAGCAAAATATTCATCAGTTACTCCACGGAGTTGGTGCGGAATGACAGAGCTCACAGCAGGAAGGAAGACTGACAGAGCTCCACAAGACATCATCATCACGACTGTTTGTACACACACAGTGCCGATATTTAGATCAAAGGACTTATCTCTGCCTGCATTGTTTCCCCACAGCCCTTTTGTTTTCTCTGTTTTGAACTCAGCCCTTTCAGCTCAGGCCTTATTCAGATTATTTGTATGCATGTCAGCAAGAATATTAGCCCAAGGAGTCACATGGAACAACCTAAAGCCCCGGGCCTTGTGTTTTCCATCTTCACATAAGCTGATGTACTGGTGCCTGCTGTGTCAGATACAGCCGTTGAAACATGCATGATTGAATATGCTTGAGGAATCCTAACAGCATGCGAGCAATCTCCCACCAAATCCAGAGAAGTCATTCAAAATCCACCCTACAGAGGAATCTGTGGTCATACAAACATTGAGGTTGGCCAAACTCTGCTTTTGCTGCTGCAGCTGTAACAAACATTCAATTCATCAGTACAGCCAGAGAAAATATGGGTTGGAATGTAGCTTTAATCAATTCAAGCAAACCGGGTCCCCACCACGTCCTGCTTGGCCTGAAAAAGTAGTAAATGACCGTCATTTTGTTCAATTTGTATGCAGACACAGTGGGTCAGTCTTAAATTCGTGAGATTTATCTTTTTGGTCAGGACCTGCGATAAACTGGATAAAGACTGTGAAGATGAAGAATAACAGCGACAGTGGGAGTTTTTGTCTTTCCTATCCTCTCACTTAAACAGTGTTTCTTTGTGCACCTCTGCAGTTTATTTTCACTTGTCATAAAAGAAGTTGTGATTGAGAAGCTTTATAAGACCGCCCACCCCCACCCCACCCCTACTGCTTCAGTCCCTAAACCTTCTCCCACAAGGTGCTTAGTGATCTGCTCAGGCTTCAGTGTTTTGAAATTCTCAGGAGCTTCCTGTTTCAAACCTCTTCATCAGACTGACCTATATGCCTTATAAAACACCAGCACTCTTCCTATGGATGTTGTGTTTGTCAGTGTGGCAGAGGCTTAAACAAGGATCTCTATATATAACCCTCCATATTATCCTTTATTCTGTACCATAAATAGGTCTTCCTCTTGGCCAGACCTCGGGAAAAGGATGTGGATGATGAGTATGCCTGGCTCAGGCGACTCCTGGTTGAGTTTGAGCTACTGCGGCTGGTGGCCAGATGTGAATCCACTGCTCCTATACAGTACTTTCTTTCGCCTGGTGTCATTGTTCTTTAACTGGCTGGAGGCAGTATCGCAAAGCAGGTTTATCTGAATGTGATTCTTTGTGGGTTACCGGCTTCACTGAGCCTTACATTAATGATTCTGGATAAACATGAAGTTGGTTATGTCTCTGTGATGTCTGAGTGACCAATCCAGCTGTAAGCACCATCAGGTAAAAGAGGAGGAGCTCATACTGTTGAGAAATCTCATAAAACCACGAGTGGAATGTTTAATATGAAAGGAAATGGAATAGTGATCTCCCATGAGGAAATCTGGTTACTGCAGCAGTGAAAACAGTAGCAAACCTAGCCTTTATAATACTTCTAGTGTAATATATCTATTTGATAGACATCACACTCATTCACAAAAAATTGTCTAGCACTTAATTCCTAGCATGTTTTTCTTCTTGACAAGTTTCTTCAAGACACCTTATCAGTGCTTGACATCAATATTGTGCACAGTACCATAAGAAAATAAGATTTATCTATTATATATTGTTAAAAATGTGGCCTGTGTTGATATTATGGTGTAACTTGTGTCACTTTATTGTAAAAATAATAACACACTTTATTAATACAGTATTTTTTATGTTTAGCCAGCATGGAGATCTGCTGTGGTTAAAACGGTTACACAGCTTTGTGATGCCTGACAGCCTTAGTTTAGCACAAAGTTAATTAGATAATCAACTGATGTTGTTTTGTTGTACATTTGTTTCACAATTGTAACCTGGATTAACATGTCTGGCCCCATCACACTCGTCTTGTTCAACCTTCACATGTATTCCAGGCATGTCAGGGTTTGGTAGTTTGGTGTGAATATGAGTCACTGAGGATCAGGTAGTAAAGACCTTTGCTGACATACATGGAAAACCAGTGTGGAGCAGGACAAAATGCAGTTATTCCTCTGGCAGACAGTTTGCATACATGGCTCGTAGTGCGGTTGGCAGGGACACCACCTCTCTACGAAACCTGCTTTTATAGGGGCCGTGACAAATGGTTTGCATTAAAGAGCTTTTATGACTGCAGAAATGAAATGAAGAGCAAATTTTTTCACATATTAAGGTCACTGGAGCCGTGCAGTGAGACTGATATAAGGGCTGCATCAATTATTAATGACAAAAAAGAAAGGACAATTAAAAGTCAAATAAATAGGAGAGAGAAGGCATGAACACAATAAAACTACACAGAAAAAAAATCACTATCCACTGACGGAAAAATGTAGATTCAGGTGATAATTCTTCTAACTTACATTGTCAATTTATATGTTGTTATTATTAAGTATTTCCTCTTTAAAGATGTAAGTGCTGCTTTCAGTTGCTCATGCAAACTGCACCAGCGGCTTGGAGCACAAAAACAAACAGCTGAAAGACTTGTTCCAGAAGACCTGGGGGGGGAGTACATCACACACATAAGCCAGAGAAAGAAGATCAAGAGCTTTAAAAACAAGTAAAGGAATTTTTAAATCTGTTAGCTCAGTGTTTCCCCTACCACTTCAAGGGGGGCACCTAGCCCCCTCAACAACACCCTCCCTGCCAAATCTTAACAAATGTCATCTAAAGGCACTTTACATAGCAAGGTTTAGGACCTTGCAAAATATAGGTATATACAGAACTATATACTAAACCCAACAGTCCCACTTGAGCAGGCAATAGGCAACAGTGGAGAGGAAGAACTCCCGTTAATGGAAAAAACCTCCAGCAGAGCCAGCCTCAGTGAGGGCGAGTGGACAGAGGAGAGAGAAAAGAACAACAGGCAACAGAGATCAATACAACCACAACAAGAAGCAGCAGACGAGGCACTGGGCAGGTTGGTAGGACCAGCGACTGCAAACTGATATCGCACAACTCTGAGGTCAAGGACACCTGCAGAAAGGTACAGAGAGAGAGAGAGATGACAAAGCACAACTAGGGAGGAGAGAGAAGACACAAAGTTAATAACATGCAATGATGGCATGATAGTTGACAGAGAGATAAAGAAGAAGACGAGAGGAGCTCAGTGTATCAGAAAAGGTCCCCCAGCAGACTACATCTATAGCAGCATAACTAAGAGATGGTCAGTGTCACCTGAGCCATCTCTAACTATAAGCTTTATCAAAAAGGACTGGGAACTGGTTCCACAGGAGAGGAGCTTGATAGCTAAGACTCTGCCTCCAAGTCTACATTTGGAAACTCTAGGAACCACGAGTAGACCAGCACTCTGAGAGCGAAGTGCTCTGCTGGGATAATAAGGTTCTATGCGTATTTTAAGATAAGTTGGGGCCTGATCATTTAGGGCTTTATAAGTGAGGAGCAGGATTTTAAACTCTATTCTAGATTTAACAGGGAGCCAATGAAAAAAAGCTAATGTAGGAGAAATATGATCTCTCTCGTTAATTCCAGTCAGAACTCTGGCTGCAGCATTCTGCATTAACTGGAGTCTTTTGAGTGAGCTATTGGGACATCCTATTAACATTGAGTTGCAGTAGTCAAGTCTAGAAGTGACAAAGGCATGGACTAATTTCCCAGCATCATTTTGAAACCGAATGCTCCTAATTTTAGAAGTATTTCAGAGGTTGAAGAAGGTTCTAGAGATTTTTTTAATGTAATGGGTAAAAGAGATATGTTGATCCTAGAAATTTGGTTCTGTTCATCTGGACAAGGTTTTTTAGTGGGAGAAATATTTCTCATCCAAGTTTGCAGGTTTCCCCAACCTTATAAACAGTGCCTTTGCATAATCACCGAAACTAGCACCATTGACTAACAATGGGCTGTGTGATCAACGATGTGATTGTCGTTTCTTTTTCACGTAAATGGCCTCTTTGACTCCGAATGTCAACATGCTTAAAGTTTGACTAATTGATTTGTGTCATCTGGTTTCATGATTGAGATGATGATGATGAGATGAATATAGCTGGGTGTCATTGTTTCCTTATAATATTGCCTAGCAGAGACCAATTCCTTTCACATAAAGTGAAAGGAATTGGTCCAAGGACAGAACCCTGTGGGGCCCCATAATTAACTTTCATGTTCATGGAGGACTCATTCTTAACATAAACAAATTGGGATCTATCTGACAGATAAGATTTAAACCAGTTCACTGCTGTTTCTAGTAGTAAGTAAGCTACACTCCTGCACGCCCTCTTAGATCTGCAAATGAGAGGAGACTAAAAACCCCTTCTTCATGTGGTCACCAATCCCAGTCGAGTCTATTCTCCTTTGTTGTCTCTGGCTGGTGGAACGACTTGCCCTGCTCCATTCGACTAGCTGAGATTATCACCACCTTTAAAAAACATTTGAAAACTCACTTGTTTAAGAAGTATTTCAATTGTGTCTAACATACACACATACCCACACATTCACAAAAAATGTCTAGCACTTAACAATTCCTAGCATGTTCTTTATCTTGACGAGTTGGGTCTTACCAGGGCTCTTAGTTTGTAGTAACTCAATTTACAGAAACCGAATGGTAATTGATTGTGTCTTCTCCTTGTAACTCGCTTTGGACAAAAGCATCTGCCCAGTTAAGTAAAGTAAAGTAACTGAGGTGTAATAAACACATCTAGAACTGTTGGACACATGCGTCTGTCCATGTCAGTTGCAGGGGGGTCTGATCGATTTTTTTATTTTTATCTTTTCTAATAGTTATGGTTTTATTTGTGAAGAAATGCATAAACAGCTATGACTCTTTATCAGCCTGGCTACAGTGCTGAAAAGAAACCTGGGGTTTTCTAGATTCTTAGATTTTCTGTACAGCACCAGATCACATTAGAAGTAATTTCATGTTTCCTTTCCTATAGAACAGGTCTGTACGTTGTTCTTTTATTAAACTAACAGCTGTTACTGTTACTGTACTTCTGTCTCTACATGGTCGTATTTATTCTCCTCTGATCTCTGTATCGCATGCGGCAGAGTTCTGACGCAATACGTACGCACACAGGTGAACACACAGGTGAACACACAGGTGAACACACAGGTGAACACACAGGTGAACACACAGGTGAACACACAGGTGAACACACAGGTGAACACATGTTGGGAAATATGACTTTTAAAGCATAAAGGCCAAAACACACCAACCCAGGTGCAGCGCAATGGACATAACACAACGGGAGATTTTTTTTTTCCAATCAGTATTTTACTCTACAGCTGATATTTGCTCAATATGCAATTTGTTCAATCTCTGCATATTTAAAACAAACGCATGTTGGCGAAACGCCCGCTACTTTTTAAATGACCAAACGATGAATCAATGTTCATTATAATGAACAGGTTAAGTGACTAATCAGCTCTCTGCTCCTTGACCTTGTCAACACCTTATCGATTATGAAAATTCCTGCCCGTTACTGCTTCTCCGGTGGTTATTAGACTGATGGTTTCAGCTCTAAATGTGAGTGTCTTAGCTTTGCAAACGTTGCACAAATAGCTAAGAGGCCAGCAGCAGACAATAGGCAGCTGCTGATAATGGCTCATTGACTACAACTGCTGACTTCCTAATGAGATCTGAACAAGCCGAGGCTTCATGCAAATTAACACAAGAGGCCACTACCTACACTACCAGGGGTTTTTATAGCCCCAGCTGTAGACCCCGCACATCTCCAGGCTGAGGCCTGGAGTGTCACGTTTCTTTAAGGTGGATTAGCTCTCCAGCTCACATGGAGCTCTGCCCATTAAACTGTCTGCCCCTCAAAGGAGGCTTGTAACCCAGGAGTCTGATTTACAACTGTTAATTCAGAATTTCCCTGACACTTCCCTCGCTTCATCCGCCATCTGACCACAAACAGTAACGCTGGACCATCTGCTGATGAATCGCTGATTTCTGTACTTTTAAAAGGACTGATGCAACTGATGATATGTTGTTGTTTTTGTTTAGTTTTCTTATTATGTCCACAACCCTAAAATATTTAACTTACTATATGAGAGCAGAATTGAAGACCATAAAATCTTCTTTTTGACTTACAGTTACATTTAGATTTGATCCAAATCACTTGCTCCTTAAAAGAAACTGCAATCATTAGGTATGTAGTTGTTTTAATTACATACAAAATCAGCTAATCCAGATGCTGGAGAGACCACAGTGACATGTTGTTGTTGTTGGATAATAATTTGACTGTTCATTTTGGCTCCAGTCTTTTCTGTTTGCATTACCTTTTGTTTCAGGCTGTTGAATGATTTCCTGTGTCATCTTGTGTAATCAGCACGCGAGAAGCTGCATGTGTAAATGACCTGTCAAGAAAAAAAAGAAGAGGTGTCAGTGACCGTGATGACAGTGTGACAAGTGCTTGCTTCCATATTGTTTGCATTGAGTTTAGAGTCTGTCACATGTCCATTGTACCTGTAGGAGAAGCTCTTTTCCATTCCCAAGTTTTCTTCCGTTATCTCCCCTGGACATCCCGTGTCTCACTCTTTTATGTTCACATCAACACTGAGTTTTTTGAGGAGCTAGTGAAGTGGATGGTGGAGGGAGGGAGTGACAATAGACCTTTTTAGTCAAGAGTTATTCTCATTCCCTTGTGTTTGCTCCAGGGGACCATGTGACTAGCTCGCATTCAGGTCATGTCGGTCTATTCAGCCTTTGACCCTCTTAGAAGGGAAGCGAGTCCCTCAGTGTCTCATTCATCCTGTACTGTGTGTGTTAGGTATGACGATACCTTTGGCAGGCCTTCATTCAGCTTTTTTTCAGGTGGCACGAGCAGTGAACTGCCTGTGTGCTTTGCTGCTGTCTGTTTTCCTGTGTGAAATGTCTTTCAAGCACTTGTTTATTAAAACACTTTTAGCTTAGCCTAACCACACTCCAGTGAGACCAGGCTACGTGAGGACACCAAGTTGCAGAAGTGGCTGCATTGTTAACAAAGTATTTTCCTGAGTTTGATGTGTTTCACTACGGATCTCTAAAGCCTCATCTGTCTGAGGAACGCTGACTGGAAAACCCACATTTATATTTGAGAGTGGTCTTTGCTTCTCACCTCACCTTAAACAGTCTTGTTAGGTGGGCAATAGAGAAGGTAAGAGTAGGGGAGAGTTGTTGGGATGTAATAATCACAATTCCTACAGTTCTTGGATAAATCTGGGTCCATTAACCAACCTTCCTAAGGCTGAAGTAGCTACTTGAATGAGCAGTACCTTTCAACCTAAGAAGAAAGAAGTCCAGTTGTCATGACTCGTCAGCAGCATTTTCTCTGGTTAAAATAAACTGAGGAGCAGCAGAGGTACATTATATCCACTGCAGCTAATTAATTGTAATTCTGTAACAGCTTCACTGAAGTTTCTTAGACCCAGATCATGGTTTCCACTTTCCCTCCAAAGATGTACACTTGCTGCTATGTATGCTACATTTGTGGATGTGCAGGTAGACTCGTTCCACACAAAACTTTATGGCAACAAATTCGGTATCAGCCAGTTTGTTTACTGTATTTGACTGAGCAACATGACCAAGTGTAACCACCTCACAGCGACACTGTGGATGTTACACATCTTCAGTGTATGAAACGAGCGGCTCGTTTGCTTGTCTGGCACATGTGAACGTGATGAAACTACTGGTAACATTCTTCTCTTGAGTGGATGTGCTTCATGTCTGTCGTGATTAATTCACAAATGTTGCTTTTATCAATACACCTACTTTTTCCAACAACCTCCAAGCGTAAATTATTTGGCCATATTTTGACTTTTTTATTATTATTGTTGTCCTGTGTTTTCCAGTTAAGTTTATTAATGCACAGGTTGGACATGTGAATGGAAATGGTTAAAGTGAAGAGCACAGGACTGTTGGTGTAGCACAGGATTAAAAAACTGTTAACTTGGTCTTTAAAGTGATTATTAGTTGAAGTAGTGGTGGGCAGGTTCTCTCTCTGTTAACCACTAGGTGGACAGAGATTAGAGGCCTGGCCATGAGGACAGATTTGGCAAGACGGCCATATGTGTTAGTAATAAGAGGATAAATCCTCTGTGGACACGAGCTCTTTTGATCTGCCTGATTTTTGATGCGAAACTCGACGTCTGCTGTGTGTTTTACTTTGTTGTGGTTAATTCTTGATGACCTGTGCAGTTTTCCAGAGGCAGTCGGCTCATTCGGTTGTATTTAGTATGTTTTAGGGGTTTCCCTGATGTTGTCATGTTGCATTTATCAGTGTCTATTTGATGTTTCTCCTGAAAGCGTTGGTCTGGTTTCTCTCATGTCACACACAGAAACTGTAGTTCTGCTGTGAGTCTGGGACAGTTCTACACTCACCAAACTGGCTGGACTGTTTTTAGTCAAATCTGAATGACAATAGTTCAGAACAACTGACATTCACGGGAGCACCCTGGGGCATTTGAATTTGACTGTGGGCAGTCTGGTGTGGGGCAAAGGCGATTCAGGTCAGGTCTCTTGTCTGCTCAATCAGGGTGAAAAAAAAAAAAAGATGAGTCACTCAACTTTCAGATGAGTACATCATTCAGATGAGTAAGAGTTAGTTAGACTAATTTAGTCTTCAAAATAGTTTGCAGAGGCAGTGGCTGAGACGTTTTGCCTTCCATTATGGCTTTATTGTATTATCCTCCCACATTCTGATCATGAACCTCATGTTGTCTTCCTCCTGTTGTTGTTGTTGCCTCGGCTCCCAGTCATTCTGTCACAAGACTTGCTTTAGTGTGTCTGGTATGTCTGGGGGTATGAGGATGATGTGGCTTCAATAACAAGGAGAGCAGATGAGTCATACGGGGTGAAAACCTGGAGAGATCCACCACAGCCAGACGGCTGGGGTGAGATACTCTTTAGAAAAGTTAACGTCAGTGACCAGTTGAGACACGACACAGCACATTACATGACAGCAGAAAAATGCTGCTCTGATATTCATTCATACAAATCACTGTGAATGAGCTCAAAGGGTTATGATGAAGGTACTCTCTTTGTTATATATGATAGAAAACTGAATATACAGTAGGTAGATTAAAATTACATGTTTTTTATTTTTAAATAGTTTATTCATTAATTTTCAGAAATATTATTTTAGTCGAGCATTTTTCATGTTTTCTGAATCATGAGTATTTGTGATAATAATTAGAATATCTGGGGTTTTGTGTGTTGCTTGGTCATAAAAAGGACAATTTTGATTGAGACATTTTTAATTCAATTTTCAAACCCAGTAATGTGCTGCAATCTAACAGTCGATTTCTTTAGGGCTAACTAGTGTAAGTAAGATTCACTGGCATTATCAATCATTTTGTTCAAAAAACGGTGGAAGATACATGCTATAACTACACAAAGGTTATGTTGATGTCTTCATATTGTTTTGGCCTAACATAATCAATCGTATACAACAAAGAAAAGCAACAAATCATCATATTTGAGAAGCTTCAACCATCAGATGTTTGAACTTTGTGCTTGAAACAATGATGACTCATATAATGATGATAAAAAATAGTTGGTGGTTATAATTAACTAATCACTGCAGTTCTAGGTTTAAGGACAATCAAAGCAGCTGCAGCCCAACATGCTTAAATTATATAAGAAATCTTACCAAATGTAGTTAGTTTGAGCATCTTTAATACACAAATCAAAATCCTTCTCACATCCTAGTCATTGTTTTCCTGCATGTGTGTGTGTAATCATGTAAAACGTCTGGTTAAGACCAGCACTAATTTGACTGCATTAAATCACCTCATAAACAAAGGAGATAAACATGGACAAAAGCACGGTGACCTCAAACAAAAGAGAGACAACCACACGCTCTGGTGTTACAGGCTAAAAACCTTTAACACTGAAAATGGAGTTTCTGAATATCCTCAGCCTGCCAGGAGTTTTCCTAAAGGTTCATTTCAGTGACCTGCATTTTTTTCATAGCTCTCACATATTGACTATTCTACAATCACAGAATTACTGGTACACCTTAGACGTTATGATAAATAAATGGGTAGTAGTGATTTTTCTGGCATCACAGGTGACTTTAAATCCTGTGACATCAAAGTATGAAGTAACTGGACTGAGAAAATAACCTGAAATTCAATTGATTATAAAAACTAATAGTTGCGGCCCTGTATCGCCTGTGTTGATTCAGATTTCCAGTGACTTTTCTTTTCCTCAGCGCAGTCACACAGGACTCAGTCCAACACTTATTACCAGTGTGATTGAGAAAGACAATCCTCTTAGCACAGAGCCTGTTTTCTTTCTAGGCCACTGACTGGCTCTGTGCAGAAGTCCTGTCAGTTCAGCCCGCCTGTCGGATATCCTCTCTCTGTTACGTTCTTTTGTCCGCTGCATGGTAGGGTCTCTTTTGAAATGTAACCCCACCCCCCGCCCCGCCCCACCCCTTCTCTCCTCATCTTTATGGCCTGAGCCAGCAGCTGCAGGGTTAATATGTTAGCAGCAGCAGCAGTACAGGCAGAGAGGCAGGAGTTGGAGGAGGAGAGAGGGAGAAGGAGTGCGGCAGAGAGGTGGGGGCTGGTCCACAGCTGTTGTAGTAGGCAGGGTCTATTGGGGTAGGAAGCCTGCCTCACTCACCCTGGAACAATGGGAGACATGGCAGCCTCTGCAGACAGCACAGACACACACACAATGCACATGACCAAGGACAGGCCTTTTCTAGCTGTAGCATAGAGGAAGCCGGCTTCCTCGCCACACTTGGAAGCGTGACGGCACTTTTAACAGAGGAAAATAATCTCCTCCGCCGCCGGAAAACAGAAATGTAAGGTTGTGGCCTCTCTGTCGCTCTGTCTTTTTTTCCCCCTCTTCTCCTGGTGCCTTACATTTGATTCTGCTGGGAGGAGGTTTCGGATGCGCTCACTGGATGACTGAAAAGGCAGCAGCAGCAGCAAGGTGAGCTGACCTGACATTTGTACGTCTGTAAACACTGATGCAGTTTTTACAGCTGACATTGAGTTTTCCGGGGCCTCTCACCCACTCTGTTCGCCTGTTGCGAGGCTGTTTCTGTGTCAAACTGCAGCAGATGTAGTTCAGATTTGTACTTGTGTAAGACTGAAGTGGGCTGACAGTGAGGGGAAGTGTGTTGTTATGTTTTCTGCTGCTGACATGAGTGGACATGATGGAAGATCTGATTTGATCTGTGTGTTTAGCATTAATTGGGGGACTAGCTTACATTAGAGGAGCAAACAGAGTGCTGTTAGCACACAGGGTCGTTTCTATTTTGGCTGAACCAACACAGGATAATGTAGCATTGTTTTGGCTGCGGCTAACAAAGTCATAAATCTGCTAAATGTGTATGTGGTGGTGGAGAGCAGAGACTAAATGTGGGATAAAGCAAAAACTCAGTGATTGTGTTCTGTCAGACAAGGAGGGCCCGTGTGTGTGTGTGTGTGTGTGTGTGCCTGGCAGAGATTTAAGAAGGAACCCTGCGTTGTGTTTGATTGCTCTCAGACATACATGGCGCACATCCAACCTTTCAGGCCCTTTTGGGAAAGGAGCTCCCCCTCCTTCATCCCCTCCCCCACCTCCTCTCTCCACTGCCTCTGCTCCCCATCCCAAATATTGCCACGATTCGTCTCGGTTCATATAGCCAAACATCAGACAGGAAGCAGCAACCGAGGGAGCCCACCAGCCTGATTCTGTCTCACCCCCCCGTCTCTCTGCATCTTTGATATTTATCTGCATATTTATGCATCTTTATTAATGATGCAGACAATCGCATGGTAATGTTGCGTCTGCAGAAGAAAAAAAATTGACTTTGGCCTACATATTTTAGAAAGGGGGAAGATGCAGTATTTCCCGATCTAGCTTAATTCCACAGTGTGAGGATTTAGGTTTTTGTCACGTTGTTTACATCTCCCTCCTACACACTTTGCCTCCACAGCAAGAACTTCAGTCTGCGCTTTCCCAGATTGGCAGATGGAAAGGGTGTTGTTTTTTTGACATATCCTTGCCTATGCCAAATCCCCAAGAGTGCGACTGACATGATTTAAGAAGCTTTTATCCTCTCTGCTTCAGCTCAGTCGCCTTTGATTTTTTCTTTCTCAGCCATGTCCTCATTCCATGAATCTCATCAACTCGTCCTCATCTGCAGCATCTTATCAAACCTTTTTTTTTTTTTTTTTTAGTGGAATTTCATTCATCACTTTGCCAGGATCCAGTCGTCAAAAAGCTGCCTGTGAATAAATACCGGTGATGTGCGGTCCTCCAGGTCTCTTGTGCTTTTTATATTTTTGGGTTCTGTGATCTGCAGCATTTTTGATCTCGCTTCATGACTCAGATCACGGTCAGTTCTTTCCCCAGGACCAGGTGTACCGACAAGGACACAGCCAGATCAGGTGATCTGCTCTTGCTCTATTAAAACCCAGATTGAGAGGGCAGATGCTCAACACCTCTAATCCCATTTCAGTCTGACAAGCTCTAACAGGATCAGGCCTGGTTACCCTACAGAGTGAAGAGTTAGCACTGCAGCTCGGTGCCTGAACGTATCCGGACTGATCAAGACAAACGGTGGCTGAGAAAACGCTGCAGCAGACTAGGAGTCCCATATAGGTTCTAAAGGAAGTCTGAGCGATTGAGCTTTGTTAATGGGGGAATCCAACATCAGACTAAAACTAAAGAACTAAAAATAAATCATTATGTAGCAGCGTGTAAAGTGTGTGTGTGTGTGTGCGTGTGTGTGTGTGTGTGTGTGTGTGTGTGTGCGTGTGCTCTGCTGTCTGCTGAATTATTCATCCATCTTTCTTTCATTACACTTTACAATGACTCAGAGATGAAAGGAAAGATGAGAGGAGGAGAGATTTGAGGAAGAGAGTGAGATAGGGGAGTTGGGGTGGGGGGTTGGATTGTGGTCTTGGCATGGCTGGCGTCTGCTGAGCGCTGGTATCTCCCGGGGGCAATGCAGCGTCTTCCTCTCCTCCTGGTTTCCTGTTCACTCATAGAACAGAAGAAAAGCTGCAACCTCTGCCCACCGCAGGCCGTCACAGAGGACACCGGTCTCAACCCCCACCCCCCCTTAACGTAAAAACACACACGGTAGAACTTTTACCAGATCTTATTTCATATGGCCAAATCTTGTGGTTTGTGTCTCATGATTCATAGAGAGGCACACAAATAGAATTGGCAGCGTTATCAGGATGTCCGACGGTGGACAAGGAGGAGACTGAGAGTTTGTTCATTAAAATGTTCCCATGTGTTTTCTTCTCCCACAGCTCCTTGGTTTTGTTGTTGGGAGACCGAGGCGCCTGACAGGAGACTGACTCCTCTTCAAGGATCATAACGAGAGCTGATCATGTGAGTTTATCATTTTTTTATTTCCGTCTGATCTTCGCTTGGATCAATAAACTGCTTGGTGTATGTCACATTTCACAATTTCCAAGGTGATGATGTTAATGTTTTTAGGACTGCAACTATTTTTGTAACAATTTATCTTCCATTTGTTTTCTCCGTTTATTGGTTATTTGTTTCAAAGAATGTCTGATAATGGTGAAATGTTGAATCACCAACTCACTGAGACCGACAGCAAATCCTCCCATTTGATAGACTGAGACGTTCCTGTTTGTGATTATTTAGCTGTAAAAATGTTTCAAATATTAATCAGTGTATTAAATGTAAATGTTTTCTTGTCCCACCAAAAGCCCCCAAATTACTGGTGTCATTAGATCAGTATATGATGATAACCTGTGATAAATAGTTTTAATAAATTGTGACTGGCCTTTTTCACTCAAGCCCATCGTGATAACTTTCTTCAGCTTTTTTTGTGTGGAGACGCTACAATCCTCATGTGAGAATATTTGACATTTGTAGTTCAGGAAAACGCAGCTCTAGTTTGTTGTGTAAAGTTCCTGAATTGATCAAAGTAAAGAAGAATTACTCATCAACGCACTATTGTTGCCACTTCCCTTGTTTCATCTCGTCTGTGTTTGTCATTAGTTTGGTTGGTAGATACTTGCTTTACTGAGAAAGAAAAAGCTCTTTCTGTCTCGGTGGTATACGCCCATGAAAAGTTAAACCAGCCTGTGCAGCAGTCGCTGGCTTCATTTGACACCACGGCCATGTATTTACAGCACATGTGTTCGTTTTAATCTGGTGTCAGGTCCCCCTTTACCGGTTTGCCAATGAATGTGCAGCAGTGTCCCTGCAGCAGCTCACATTTTTCATGCACAGGTATCTGTTGAAGTCATTGTAGGAAGAACAAAAGCACCACATGCTCACTTGGCTCAGAGGCGAACACATGATCCTCTGAGTTTTGTTCAGTGATTGGAACTTTAAGCCGTGAACGCCGTGACTCGCTGCAGTTTGTTTACACTTGGCTAAGTCAGATTTAGTGGCTGTGTTTCTGACACGGCTGGATTTACAGAAACAAAACACGAAGCTTTGTGCTGCCTTTGACCTTCACTCTTATCTGTCTGCTTCTTGCATTCTTCCCTTTTCCTCCAGCATCCTCTGTTTGTATTCACTGGTGTCTCTTCATTTTAACAGGCACAGGAAACTAAACAGAGCTTTTACTACGTGATTATTGAGTAGAGTGATTATGCTTGTGTGAATGCATAAAGATTAGATGATGTGGACACTTTCACTTCCCCAGAGATGAAAACCCATAATTAGGTCTGCAGGTTTTTTCTCTAATAATCTGATGTTAATTATCATCCGTCGTTTATCTGTGAGATATAAGAAAATAGTGCCTGCTAGAATTTCCTGAACCAAGATGATACTGTATATTCAGCTTGTTTTATTTGGTCATTTACAGACAAATCACATTTGAGTTGTGAAAATTCATTTAGAAGTCTGATACGTTCAGCTAAATGCCACTTCTTTAAAACTCTGCTCTGAAGGTGCAAGGCCAAGCTGATACAACATCACTATCAGTGACATCAGGTTTCTATTGTTAAATTATAGACCGCTCCTCCAGACGTACAGAAATCATAATGCATCTACTGCTTCTCATTAGCAGTGTTCGCACCGTGTTTGTGGTACTAACAGATAGCATCATACAGCTCCAGAGAGTTCTCACAGCAGCAGCAGTTGTTGCAGTGCTGCATTGTTTTTGGCAGCCCCCTTGTCGATGGCACCCCACCTAGTAAGATGTAAACCTTGTTCTTATCACACTCAAGTGAGTGCGAGCCTCATCAGAATAGCACATTGTTCTGCGGTGGTGGGATAGTAGCAGAACGTCCTGCCAGGCAGCGAAGCCGCTCAGCTGCTTCCAGTGCAGAGCAGCAACATTAACTCTCTTTGCCTTCCCCTCGTGGCTTCTCTCTGTCGGCCTGTGACAGCTCCAGTGGCTGTAAGTCTGCCAGCCGAGCTCAGTGGAAGGAGTTCCCTGGCACTGCAGGCCCACTGGGACACACTGAGCCTCTCCTCTGCCCTGTCAATGAGGCCAGTCACAGGCTCCTTTACATAAAAAAACATCATGATGACAGTACTGCAGCTCAGAAAGCGGCCAGCAGTACTTTCTGTCGTCCTCCCTCTGTGTTTATTTGCTCTCCCTCCTACTCCCTGTGTTTCTGCAGGAATTAAATCAGATATTAAGTCAAGGCGGGTTTATTTGTTTTGCACCTTTCAGCCACAGAGTAATTTAAAGTGCTTTACATAATTTAAAAGGGATTAATAAGTAAAGGAGGAGTAAAAACACAAGACAATATAAAAACATTATTATTTTCTTTATTCATTGTTAACCTTAGGATTAAATTTAAAAATCGGCTTTTTTTGAGCCAAAGTGCCAAACGTGGTCTAGTCCTAGCTTTCTAATTATGATAATTTGCTGAGTTTGTTGTCTCACATGATGGTTAAGAAAATATGTTCATGTGAAGATGTCATACTGAGACCCTAACGGTAACCCCGAGTGCACTGAATCATTTTGAGGTCAGTTTTTTAAGAACCTGTAACAGATCTCACAGTTTGTGTTTAGACTGACTGGAGCAGCAGATATGAAATGCATTTTTGGAGAGCTGCATGATTTAATCAAATAATCTGTAAATTGATCCAGAGAATTGGCAAATATTTCAACAATAGGGTTGTTTTCTTTTTTCTTTTAATAAAGACTAATTCTGTGGTTTCTGTCTCTCCTGTGTGAGCATTTGCTGCTTTTTTATGGTCTGTTTTCTGGTTTTGTAAAACCAGTTCTCAGTTCTTTGGTCAGATGTCAGTAGGAACTGGATCCGGCAGTTATTTAAAGACTTGTTACACAGCAATAGAACCACATTCTGATATTATATTTAGCATCACTTTTTGTTGTCATTTGGTCCATGCTGTAATTTTCATGTGAGTGTTGGCAAACACAGAGAGAGCCGTGCATGTTTCTGGGCGCTGCTGCCCGGAGCTTTAATGTGCATTAGTGAAGAGAAAAGCTGATATTTATAACCACTCAGTATATCCAAGGTCAAACGGATAGCTAATATCTGCTTCCGTTCTTAGATGGACTGCATTGATCAGCCCTCCATTATATGTGTAGATTTGGCTCTGTTCAGTCAATCGCAGCTCAATAAGGACCCTACACTTTGGATGTTTGTCAGTCATTGTTCACAGTCCACACTTCAGTGATGTTCAGTAATCTTCCTGTAAATGCTTTGCAAACGGCTCTAGTTACACAAGGCCTGGCAAGCCTCTGATTTCTTATGAAACCATTGGAAGCTAATGAATTTTATTCCTCGTGTAACTGCTATGTTGCTATTTACTGTGATGTTGTTTATACTGGTTCCAATATGGTAACCTGTGTTTCTGTGCATCTTTTGACACCTCACAGATATTTGTTTCAGTTTGAAGGATGAGGATGGTGCTGATTCATGGTAAATGGTCACTGCCGATGGTGCACGACTCTGTGTGTGTGAATAGGCTCACATGTAGTGTTGAACTATGCTAACCAGCTTTGTGTCGTATTCCTGCTGCCCCCCAGGTGGCAAAAAAATCAGCAAATGCAGCTTTAAAAATAGATCAATTACTCAAACACGAAGATGTGGAGCATCTGCAGTGAAAGCTACAGTGACCATGCTCATTGTAACAATGTGCACTTATAGTAGATTCAACCTTAAAGCTACAATATGCAACTTAAGCTAAAGCTGCTCCGCTGTGCTCTGCTACACTCGGCACAGCGCTTCAGGTAGTTGTCATTATGAAATTACAAAATATCGATTTTCGAGAATGCTGTTGTGCTCCTATTAGTTAAAAGGGCGAGCTGTGCCTAAAAGGTTTTAGAAGCTAATATCTCTGTGTTGTTAAATGAGTCTGGATCAGAAGAGGCGTTGGCAGCACCTCTCCACGTTAAAGCTACAATAGGACTTAAACGTTCTTTAGAAGAAAAAATGCTCCTAGAACTCAACTTATTGTGGAGAGTTGCTATTGAAATATCCTGTGTGTGTGTATTACTATATTTACTATATTATGTTGTTGTTATATTGTCTGTATGCGTTTAATACCACTGGAAACCGTGCCAGTTCCTGATTGGCCCGCGGCCACAGAATCAGGCTCGTCTCATTCGCTCTAATGACTCCTTAAGATGTGACTGTTGGATATGAGTCCACGTCGACACACTTACTTCCCTTCACGGCCCGGCTCTGCTCTAACAGTCAGTGCACGCACACATTCAGAGAGACGCACACCTGGAGCCATGCCTACTAGGTTGGTCCTCAGCCACGCGCCCTGCAGTGTACCATGCTCACCAACTAAGGCAGCCTGTGAGCTCAGCGTGGTTCTGCAGTTTGATCTGTGGATTTGTTGAAGCCGCAGACCAAAAGCAGAGCAATATGGACACAAAGGCTTATCTTCCAACACAGTCTGTATCTGAAACCATGCAGGATGGAAGGATTATTGTATTTATCTAGTAATCCTCAGTATGTAGTAGGTAATGTGATGTAGTATCATCAACAAGCTCTTAGCTCTGTCCATATTTGTACTGTGTGTTGAGAACCAAACTCTGAAGTAGTGCTGCAGCTAAATGTTGCGTCTGACAGATAAACAGAGAATAAACTAAGTGTAATTGTGGTAATAATGTTAACGTCATTCTTGGAGATGGGAACAGTGTGTGATGTGAAGCAGACCTCAGTTTACTGGTATCTCCCGTCCTGTTTGTTTGGGTTTGCCTGGAGAACCAGATGATTGAGGTTTACTGTAAGAGGACAAGTCATAGACAGTCAGCAAGTGCTAAGAACGATTAGTTGGCACAAGATTACTCATAAATATTAATAATGACTTTATGAATCAGTCAGTAAACGTGGTGATCGTCTGTGTTTTTGATGACTGTATAGTAACATCTTTGGGTTCTGGACTGATGCTTGGACACCACCTCTGACTCTGGGAATCTGTGATGGACTTAATACGGGCAGTCACAAATGGTTATCAACAAGGGAATTAATAGATAGATGCAGGTGTATACAGACAGATATACATGTCCCTGAAGTTAGAACACCCAACTTTAGAGTGTCTCCTACCACACAAGACCAGTACACTAGCAGGAGCCATGTAATAGTTTTTTATCAACACTGCAGTAAGGTTCAGCTGTTTGCATGTGCAGCTTGACCCAAATGAACAGAATCAGTTTTCTTTTGCAAATGAGAGATTAGCTTAGATTAGTGTCTTGTGCACCTGTAGCTAGTTTCACGTTGTGTGTGTGTGCAGATGAGAACAATGTCTGATGAGACTGAACAGAGACTGTGCGATGAGGACTTCGGTTCGGATGAGGAGGGCGTGGAAGGAGACGTGGAGTCTTACCTGGAGGACAACAGCAGCGAGCTCATGGACCGACTGAGAGAGCTGGAGGCGAGTAAACAAACACAGCGCACTTTGCTTCAAAAACAAGATCTGAATGTAGGTCGTGGAGCTCAGGTTGTGTCTGTTGACGGCTTTGGTGCTCCCATCTTTGTCCTTACCGGCTTCTGTACACATGTCCTCTATTTCTGTCAGACTGTAAAACTGTCTGATTGAAGCACCATAACATACAGTGGCTTGCGAAAGTATCCGGCCCCCTTGAACTTTTCCACATTTTGTCACATTACAGCCACAAACATGAA